>VUQK01041646.1:9864-22983 GCA_015106715.1 Bujurquina vittata
AAAAAAAAAAAGGAGAACCGGGTCGAGACCTCAGTCTTCAAAAACCGCCCGACGGTTCCCGGCAGGAGTGCAGTCGTTATCCAAGCACGGGGTGGAAGGGCGGACCGTCCCTGATCCTCAGTGCTCTTCCAAAATCAGGATTTCTGTTTTCTCTGATCGAGTGTTCGCTGCAGGGTTTTAAAGCTGGTGAAGCAGCTTTACTTTGTCGTTGGAGCGAATGATTGACCTTTCACCTCTTTCCTTTGCTGTGATTGGCCTAAACGCTCCTCTGCATTTTTTGCATTTGGTGATCGACTGCTTGCAGGTGCAGTGACCACCTGACCGACAGGTCACCCAGAGGCCGAGCGTGCGACACCATCAACCTCTGGCTCTCCAAACGGCTGCAGCCGAGCGGCTGGTGCGAGTCGGTCTGCGCTGAGCAGACTGTGCAGCGGGCTCGACTCGGCTGCTCTCGGCGATCGCGTTCTGGTTATGTTTCCATGTAAAAGCAGAGCTGCTCGTGTTTCTGCATCATTTTGCAGTCAAATTGCTTTCCAGCAGCAACTGTTTGTAGAGAAATCTGGTTTAATTGTTTGCGGTTCCGGCTGGACTCTAAATTTAGAGTTGAATGTGAAATTCTGTGTGCACGGCAACAGCTTTGATTTTCTCTCATTCGCCACAAACTGATTTCATCTTATTGCCAACTTGACCCCATTTAGGAGCAGGAAAAGGGTCAGACACATAGCTATGACATACTGTCCAGCACCTGTGGGCGGGTGGGTGGACAGACAGGGGGGTAGGTGGACAGACAGACAGACAGGGGGGTAGGTGGACAGACGGGGAGGTGGATCACAGCCCACACGTTGCACTGCTGGGTGCTGTTACTGATTGCAGCAACACAACAGCACTGAGCTTTACTGTGCCCACAGAGGCCTGCACATCCCAGCAGCTGCAGGGAAGTGCCTCCCTGAAACTCTGAAACGTGCACTTTAAGAGCAGTTATCACCGTATGAAGGTTGACTGCTGCATGGCCGCATTAAATATTTGAATTTATGAGCTGGAATGAGCCACACGCTGAATATCAGGTCAAACAAAGAGCAGGTTCATCTATTTGCCATTGCCAGTTCCTGGCAGCTGGCTGGAGTTGGGTAATACTGTATATGTGGCAGGATGTGCAGACTTCCTCAGTCTTTCCGCAGCATTACGTCAGCTATGTGAGCTGGACCACAATGAGGATGTAGAGTGTCACATTCACAATGTGTCTGTCAGCCTCCGGTGGTGAGGAAGAGAGTGTGGCGACAGCTCACCGAGAACTTGGCTGGAAGCTCTCCAACACAGAAGCTCAGAGTGATTCAGACTTTCAGGAAGTGGCCAGAGTGGCAATGGGGCAGATTTCCAACTTCTGCTTTGGCCTGGGGGGCCGGACTGCATGGCCTGCTGGGAGTCCGCCAGTCCATGAACACACGTCCACCTTCTGAAAGTGCAAACTGGAGCAGCTGGAATCCATCAACACATCTGTGCTGGATTAGGCCGCTCCCATTAATGGTGCATCCTCAGACCCCCGTCACACTGACGCAGAGACCACCACAGAGGGAGGGGAAATGTAAATGATGGCGTGAAGGCACCTGTGGAACATGTGCAGACGGCGGGCGGTTTCAGAGTTTTTTGGGTTTTTTTAAAACTTTGTTTATTAGGTTTTAAGCAGATTGTGCAGCCATGTGACTCATTACCAGGTACACACAAACCCGACTGCACAATGTAACAACATGAACGTAAAGACATGAACAAAACGAGCGCCTCCGCTCACAACAGGGTAACCCAGAAAAATGGGAAAGTTAGTTTGCTCAGCCAGCACTTGCAGTGGATGCCAAATGAGTGTAAATTGTTCAGAAGAGCCTTGCAGAGTCATCCTAATTTTGTCAAGCTTAAGAAAATAAAGCGTTTCCCTAAGCCAGTGTAAAAAGGTGGGGGGGGAGCTGTCTTCCATTGGAGTAATGCTGTTCTCCTGGCAATAATGGTCACGAAGGCCAGGGAATTTCCTGAGATGTAGTTATGGAGGGCTTTCCAGAAAAGACTCCAAAGAAGGCACTTAGGGGATTTGGGGCCGACCTTCCTCCCAACCGCCCTAAATTTGGCAGAAAATACCTCCATCCAAAAGGAGCCGGGAGCACAGCCAAAACATATGGATAAGGTTTGCAGGGGACTGCTGACCTCTATCACATGATGGAGACAGAACTGTGGATTTTGGATAGGCAGGATTTGACCCACTTTGCATTGGATAGCAGTGCCGAGCACAAATCCAGGGTTTATGTGTCAAAACACAAGACCGGAGCTGATGTATTCTCCCCAGGGGCGTAGCAGCAAATTCTGGGGCCTGTACACTCTGTGTCAGTGGGCCCCGATCCATGCCAGTACACGAGGCACGTGAGCAAAAAAAAAAGAAGAAAAGACGGGGGTATTTATTTAAAATAAAAAAGCATAAATAAGGTTTTAAGCTACACTCAGATCAGATTATACGGATGAGTGCTTCTTTCATTCACCGCCTGTATCGATGCTTTTGGCCTACTTCGGCTCAAATACCTAAAACGTTAGCCTGCATCTGGTTTGCGCACTAATGTCTTGATCCATGACACTCGTGCAAATTTTTGATTTAAAAACATTTACTCTTGAACAGGAGACGACTCGCAATCCAATCGAATCAGCTACTTTTGCAATGAGAAGGCGCCGTAGAAATGAACAGAAAAATGTTGTGACTGCTTTTTACCAGAAGGGCCTGTCATCAGTACAAAATACCAGCTGTTAAATTAAATAAAGCCTTGCTGGCATCAGATGCAAATTTGCATCCCAGTAAATCCCCACTGACGGTTTGTTTGCAAAGTCACTAATAAGATCTGTAAAGTCCAGTTGTTCAGTGTGTCCTGGCCCATTGTTGATCTTAGGTAGTTCTTGACCAGCTTCAACTCGCTCAAAGCCCGTTGACCCCCTGCAGATGTGACAGGAAGTGTGCAGAGAATTCTCAAAGCAGTACAAAGTTCTCCAAAAATGCTCTGTAGCTGCATCTTGTTCAGCCGTTTGCTGACACACGCAAACACAACTGCAGTTTGTTGGTGTGCGCCTTTATTATTTCTCCCGCCTCAGATGAGGACTGAGGTCCGGCTCGGGGGGCTGACGGTGTTCGCCTCCACAATCCAAATCCAGCCTGAGCCTGAGAAGAGGAGCAGCATGTGTTCTGGTTGATGGAAATAATTATTTGCCTCGACTGATTAAAACCAGATGAGATGAGAGTGCAGAAGCGCTGACAGCAGCAGATGTGAACCCTTTCTTGCTGTCGGCTCCTTTGTTGCAGCATTGTGTGTGTGGTCAGAGAGGGTGTGAGGAGGTCAGAGGCTGCTGGCCTGACGCAGCTTCACCGAGGCCCGCGTGGATACTTTATCGTCACAGGAATGTGACTGCAGCGCGGCGGACGCAGCGTTAAAGTCTAAACGCGAAGCTGATCTGTAATCTCACACAGGTGGAGGGACAGGTGGAGCTGCTCCCTCCACCTGTCTGAGCTCCGAGCCGGATCTCTGCCGGGATGCAGATTCGGACGGCACAAAAACAGAGCGTCTGTTTGCTGATGCACGTGGAGGCCCAAGCTCCGCCCACTGATGGTGCGCGGCTCTTTTTACTTTCATTTTGAGTTCAGTCCAGTTGGATTGCAGTGATTTGGTTTAATGGCTGTTTGTGCATTTTGCTGTTGGGCCTTCCTCCGACCCGTTTCCCAATAATTACATTTTTGCAGTTCCTCTCAAAATTTCATTTCAGAAACTTTAGTTTTATTACAAAAGTGTCTTTTTATTTTTATTTCTGCTCCTTTCCAAACTGGGGTCGAGCTGCACAGCTGCAACACTCCGAGGTCCTCCCGGAGGATCCGGAGGTACCAGGGGCAGATGAGATGTATAATCTCTCCAGCAGGTTCTGAGTCTGTCCCGGGGCCGCCTCCTGGTTGGCTGTTCCAGGAAAAGCTCCAAAAGGGGGAGCTGCGACTCCGCCCCCTCTCTCAGGTGGAGCCCAGCCAGCATCCGCCCAGTCTTCATGACCATAAAGCTTCACCTTCCAGCTCAGCTCCGTCTTCGCCACCAAAACCCAGCACAGATCCCCCACGGCACCATCCACACCCGTCTGCTGCACCCTTTTTTATCTCAGTGGCGCAGTGGGTAGGCGCTCACCTTGCAGCCGGAGGGTTGCAGGTTCGAGCCCTCTCCCTGCGCTGCGGTGTGTCCTTGGGCACTTAAACCACGTTGCCCAACGGTAGCGCCGGTCTCTGGCTGCATGACCGCAGATGCTCGTCTCCGGATTAGTGATCTGGAACCATCATTTCGTTGTGTGCCTTGGTGCACAATGCCAATGAGTTGAATCTAATCTAACTAATAACTTTAGGTGTGGATTCAGCCTGCAGGCCTCGATTTGGAGGGTGCCGGACTACCAATAAATAAGAAGTCAGGGAGCCCACGGTAGCAGGCTCAGAGCGTCGTCAGGTTGTGTGACTTGTTTGTGAAGGAAACACTCTAATTACAAACAGAACATTTAATCCTGAAGCATCAGACGATACCACACACGAACATGTGGACCTTCTCAGCAGCTGCCTGTGTCCCCTCCCCCCTTAGAGGATCACTGCTCTCAGCTAAACAGTTCTCTAGTGCGAGCAATTGAAAAACAGATGCAGGGAGCCGTGCTTTAGACCTGCCCTTCTCAGATCGGATCATCCAGCAGTTGGTTCCTGCATCACAAACTTCTCCAATCAGAAATAAGAGCTCAGTAAACACCACCTTCCCCTCGCCCATGTTCCTATTAACAACACGGCAGCTTTAGAGTACGATGACCTACACCCCCTCCCTGCATAGACACAGAGGGAGAAGTTTTAGTAAAAGCTTTGAGGAGATGAACATTCCTCATAAGGAAGGTCATAAATGAGATAAACATGTCGCCCACAGGCCGTGGAGTCGGTCTGGCACCGTCTTCCTGTCCTCTCAAACGTGTTATTGAATTGTTTATTTTTGGTTGATCCACTTTTTATTAATTTACTTTTAAACATTCACCATTTTATTAATTGAGTAAAAAATAACCGCCAACAGGCTGTGGTTGTCCGGGTGGAGCTGAATCAGTGTGCTGGAGGGGGTTAGGGTTCACTGAAGGGTGGAGAGAAGGGTTCTGATTCAGGATGTTTATCCTGTGTGTGTGTAAAAATGTTGCATCGACCTCTCGAGACTTTTCCCCGTCCTTAGCACCACGCTGATGATACGATCGTGAGAAATCGATAAATAAGACGATGAATGACATCATCTTATTTAATTAATTGTTCGTGACCGTTTGCAGATAAAGTTCGAGGACCTGCAGAGGAAACTGTGAGCTGGACTGTGACTCAGTGAATCCAGCGAGGTTCCTGGTTACTGAGGACTGTGATGTCACAGTCATGTGACCAGAAACCGACTTGCAGCAAAGTTCAATGGAAGTGACGGCCTGTGATTGTTGCCCACACATTCACTCACTGGGACACTTTATCGTGAGCACCCTGCTGGCACTGGGGTGGATGTTCCACAGAGAATTTGGTCCATATTGAGATGATGGCATTCCACACAGCTGATGGGAATCTCATCCCAATGGTGCTCCGCTGGCCTGAGATCTGCTGACTGTGGAGGCCGTCTGACTGCAGTGAACTCACCGTCGGGATGACCTGAGCTCGGAGACGAGGCGTGTTCTCCTGCTGGAGGCAGCCGTCAGGAGATGGTGGTCATAAAGGGATGGGATGGACTAAGGCTGACCAATGAGGATGTCCTGTTAATGGCCCCTGCACGCAGGCTGGATCGAGGCTTCAGTGAGTCTGGCCATTGACCTCTGACCTTTTTCTGTTGGATCTTTGGAGGCAGAAGTTAGCATAGCCGCGGTGCAGTGATGGGTTTGCAGGTAACTGCAGCTGGAGTGGAGCACCCATAAACTCATAAACACAATATTCACGTGTTCACAAGACAACAGCAGCATGCACACAGTGAGAGATGCAGTTTGATATTTCCACCTTTATGTGACGCGTGCTTTATTGGAAATGAAGATCTGATGATCTGGGACCATGCTGCCAGGTTTCCTGCTGTCGCACATCTGGATACAAGCAGATGCAGCCCTGCTCGTATATCTGACATAACGATGAGCACACATACGGCACGCCTCTGCATAAGAAGAGGAGCTGAGACTGAAGCTTACCGGCTCATCGATTGAGCTGAGCTGACCTCCAGTCAGTGCTTCCGGTTAACTTCAGCTGTTAGTCATTCAGCTGAGCACGCTCTTCTTCTTGTGCTCTGGCGGTTTTAGTCTTACTCAGTGGATCAGCTGGGCGAGCACCAAACCGCAGTTTCCACATCTAGTGCCGTGAAAGTACGAGTAACACACAACAGCAACACACAGCTTTGACAAGTGTGTTCTTGGAAAGCTGCGGCCACACAAAGATCACAGAGAGCCTTATCCTCCACACACTCGGAATAACTTAAAGCCTGTAACAGCTGTGCTGCTGTGTGCACAAGCATCCACACCATAGTTCACAGCTCTTTGAGCGCCTTCCTGCTTCGTCCTGTTTGGAACATGATAAAAAAAACGCAGGAAGCTCCTCGGGGGCTGGGATACAGGGGGGCTCTACTGTGAGCCCCTGCTCCTCCACATCGAGAGGAGCCATTGAGGTGTTCCGGGCATGTCCCACCAGGAGGAGGCCCCGGAGCAGACCCGGGCCTGGGAACGCCTTCTTCCACTTGTGCTGCCCCCACAAGTGGAAGAAGATGGATGGAGAAGATGATGTGTTGCAGGGAGAGGGTGTAAAATCATTACGTAATGCTGTTATCAGTGTGTGAGCCGCGCTGCCTCCTTCTGGTTTCTCTTCCTGTGAGCGGAGCTTAAGACACGAGGCAGGACGATGCAGAGATGGGGTCAGGAAAGTTCCTCATTAAAAGCTGGTGGGAGGAGCCTGAGCAGGCGTGATGTCATCCTTTCCCTTTTCCCCTTTTCTCTTTCACGGCTTCTAAACTGTTTCTTTCCTTTTCCTGCAGCTCATCACCGTCTACACCGTACCGGGAATGGACCCCGACTGGCTGATCGGAGAACGAGGAAATGAGAAGGGCAAAGTACCGGTCACCTACCTGGAACTGCTGAGCTAATGGACTGAACAGCACACACACACACACACACACACACACACACACAAACCTGTGCACCGGTGCTGTCGGCCCCAGTTTGTTCCCTCGAGCCCGGCTCACTGAGGTAACCGCTGCACTGAGTTAGTAAGACGCTGATGCTTAAAGACGCTGTGCAGGTATCTTCTGACCGCCTGGATGAAGCAAAGATCTATCACGGTACACATGGATGCTTCAGCTTCAGCTTCAGCTCATGTTTCTTTGCACCCATAAGTGGGTGCTAGAGAGCTGGGTTAGTGCATCCATAGAGTGGATCTGCTAATTGGCAACAGATGAATGAATCCTGCTTCATTATGGAAGCATGATTGGTGTGCACTCTTTGTTTCATCAGCAGAAGTCTGTGCAGTTTCCTGTTATCCATAAATGTGAATCTGGAGCAGGTGTAAGACTTTTGCACACCAGGTGAACGCATTACCTGCTGCTACTCGATGAGCTAAAATACTCCAGTGAATGAAAACTCAGTAAAAATCAGACCTGCTGGTTTTCCTCCCGGAGAGGAACCGCTGAGTCGGATTGGACCAAACAAACAGTATTCCATCAAGGAACGCCGTGCCGATCCCGATGTTTTTACGCTTTCATGATGATCTTCAATGAGGCTGAAAATACCTGTACAGCTGTTTTCTTTGGTCACAGCAGTGAGGTCAGTGTGGCCGCTGCCTCGGTCAGCCTCGCTCTGCAGCAGCTTCCCGTGTCAAACACTTATGCAAAGCTGCCTGTTTGAATCATTTCTTGTAATACTTGTGATTTAAAAGAAAAACATCGAACACAACATGACTGTGAGTCAGGGTGTGCAGAGTGCAGCAAGGCCCGCGGTGTGATGCTGCTGCAGTTTGTTGCTGTGTGGAAACAAGCAATTCTGGGATATAGAGTGACACTGATAGACCTTTCAAAGAGCCTTCAAAGACCCTTCAGAGGGCCTTCAAAGACCCTTCAAAGGCCCTTCAAAGGGCCTTCAAAGGGCCTTCAAAGACCCTTCAAAGGCCATTCAAAGGGCCTTCACAGAGCCTTCGAAGGGCCTTCAAAGGCTCTTCAAAGACCCTTCAAAGGCTCTTCAAAGGGCCTTCAAAGGCTCTTCAAAGGGCCTTAACAGCTGCGTGTGCGTAACCTTTGACCTCTAACAGCATCTAGGAATATAATAACGTTCCCAGCAGGCCCTCATTAGTCCTGTGGGCCAGCGGCCGGAGTTGTAGGGACCCAGTGTCGACCTACGTTCCCACGCTCATCTGTGGATGGGAACTGCAGGTGCTGGCTCACATGGTGCATCCGAGCAGAAGAAATGAGCTTCCTCTGAGGGAGGGGCTCAGCCTCACAGCAGGGTGAGGACAACAGCCACTGATGGTCTAAACGGTTCAGGACCGAAGAGGTTCTGACTCGGTGAACTCGCTGCTCTTCCTCCTCTAACATATAGATGGTGCTGCGTGCACCACTCATACATGATCGTCTCATCAGAGTTGGGTGTGCAGAACTCCACCCGAGTCCAGAACAGCTAAATCGAAACGGAAAGCGCTGCTAGAGGCGCGCATGTTCTCCATGTCTGTGAGAACCTGTGGGTGGCTGCAGGGATCAGCCAGGATCGCATTTAGCAGTTTATGCTAAAGCAGCCCTACAGGTACGAAAACCGGCCAGTCTAGCAACACGGCTCTGCCAACAGGAACAGAGAAACTAGGGAAACCGCTGCGGCCGGGAATTTCACCTGCAGAGCTGCTCGGCGTGCCGTACACGAGCTAACAAAGCTTCAAACAGAAAGGTCAAAGAAGTGAGTCAGCCTGTTTGGAGCCTGTAAGTCACGGCAGATGATGCAAAGTGTTTCTGAGCGTTTACATCAGCAGTGAAGCATGCAGGTCACCAATGTGTGTATTGTTTTGAGGGGAATCCCCAGAGAGGCTTCACAAGGCAGCCTGCGAACAACAGAAACCATATTTAGCAGCAGCTCAATAAAACCGGCGCGGCAGCCAGCATACTTTTACCCGCCTGCTGCAGTTTCTGCCACACTTCAGTATCAGGTCACGTCTGCTTCAGCACACCAGAAACTAAACACATGCATGGAGCATGCTCAGGAAAGAAAGGGGGGCTTGGCTCTGGTACTCGTGGGGTTAAACACATGTTTTTAAGTGCAAACAACGGCAGCATCGAGTGCTGCCAGCAAACCTTCATGCCTGTGTTATATGAGTTTTAGACGAGTCGGTAAGCCTTCACATACGGCCCACAGCTAAGGCTGTAAGTACCCTGTAATTACACATACTCACAGCCTTAGTCTGTTTTACAGGAATTTATGCAGCACTTAAATTTATGGTACATCCCTGTCAAATATGTGTACTTGTGTATAATTAGTTACTGTAATTACTGCATCTGTAATGTAAGTATGTGTACCTGTAATTACAGGTACTAAGGTCGTACGTTTCCTGTTATTACGCGTAATTACAGAGTATTTCTGGTCTTAGTTGCGGCCGTATTGCGAGGTGTTACCAAATAGTTTCAGGTCTTTCTCCACCACATTTTATGGTTTGTCCTCATATTCTCAGCTGCAGCTCGTCGTGGCGTCTTTTCACATTTCAAATGCTACACTGTAGCCCTTCTACACCTTAGTTACATAATACCCGCTGCAGCTGAACTGCAGCGCTGTCCTGTAATCATGATTATTGGTGTAATAACCCTGTAACTACACGTCCCCGCGCTGCAGCGCAGGTCTGTCTAAGCAGTGTAAGTACAGGATGATGGTTCTGTGAAACCGTAATCTGATCTATGCCAGTGCAGTAAAAGTAAATTTCAGCTTCAAAATGATCACTTTTCTTTTTTTTCTTTTTTTTTGTGAAGTGATGCAGACACCAGCACACGAGTATAAATGGTGCACAGCAGCCCGGCCCCGTTATTGAGCTGCTCCGCTGCGTGGGTGGTCAGGGTCAATCTGGCCCACAAACAGCCTCATGGTCAGCAGAGCCTGAAGAGGCAGACCAATCAGAGACAGGAAGGGCAGTAACCAGGACATGGAGGGACATTTTAGACCTCCTCACAGGTCAGCAGCAGCTTAGCCCCCCCCCTCCAGCCCGTGAAAACAGTTATTTTGCTGTTCATCATTCCTGTGAAAAGCCAGTCTGCTGTGAAACACCCAGTGTCCCCCCCCCCCGTGTGCACAGATGGGGGTCTTTGTGTGATTGTGTTTGTTTTGTTCAGACATCAGTGATTTCAGAGTGCCGTTGAGGGCCGCTGGTTTGGTGTGCAATAAACCTGCATGTGTGTTACCGTGAAGCTTGTCTGGTTCTTTATCTTCACACACACGCCGCTGCGAGTCAGCTGTTAGCAGCTTCACAACAGTTTGTGATCTCTGAGACACGCGCACGTTTCAGTGTCAAAGGTCAGACTGCGGGCCGGGCGACTCGCTGAGGCGAGCGCTGTATGAACCAGTCTGTGGTTAGACGTCGCTCCGCACGTATTAGATCGCCACACATTTCTCCTGAAACGTGTGCCTGCACGCAAACACTGAATCACTGCGTTGTTGCGTGCGCACCTCAAAGGCCAGTCTCTGATTTATATCTGAACATAAAGCCGTGGACGGCGACGCATGAGGAAGGATTCCAGCTTGTGTTTCACATGGACACAAACTCTTTCACACGCTGAGCACGAGCTCGGCCCAACATCTGTTTTCGACACAGCTGGAGTTATTTCATTTCTCGTCGATTTCAGAGTGTCGTACAGTAAATCTGCATTTGTGTTACATGATTATCCACACACACACGCACACACACACACTGAGTATTCAGTCAGTTATTATATAGTTATTGAATGATGCTTGGAGCTCATTGGCTGTCCTCAGCCTGAGAACAGCGTTTCTGTGTGATCGTCTTCCAGAGAAAAAGCTTTCCTCGGACATGTTTCCAACCTCCTGATCAAACACTTCAAAGCTTTATCTTCCATTTGGGATTTTAAAGTATTATTTCAGGCATCTTGGAGTTATCAGGCAGTTTATGCATTTGTAATCTTTCATAGTTTCACATGATATTTTACAGGGAAAATTGTCTCCAGTTTTTTGTTTAAGGTCAAACTGATTAAAGGGAAAATGAAGACAGCGGATCCTTTACCGCATGGTCTGTACACAAGCAAATGAACGGTTTACACATTGTTCCCATTTGTCTCTGTGAGCAAACCCACAGAGTTCTGTGGGTTCTCCACGAGGGCTGAATCACTGCATTCTCAGACACATGGCTTCACAGAGAGAGCACTCTGTAACCCCACTGCAGGGAAACCACACACTTCGTATTGAATGGCAAAGACACAACAATATTAACCTTCCTATGAGCAGCACTTGGCAAATGTGGGGTGGAAGAACCCCTCTTAACAGGAAGTGACCCAAAGATGTGCCGTGGCTGGCTGTAAGGCTGACGGTGACTAGAAGATAAAGAGCGCACAGAGATGAGGACCAACTCGGATCTGGAGCTCGAGCAGCTGCTCCGCCTGCATGCTGGAAAATCACACTCATGGTTTCGATTGAGTTTGGGTCTCAGGCTGCAGCTGGGTGACCGCCGAGCTTCACTGCTCCTGCTGACGAGGGCTTTGTGTTTGCATGACTGTGACGGCAAGTCACATCCTGCATGTTCTGACATCACAGTGATGACGCCGTCACACAGTCTTCAGTCATCGGCTGCTTTTTCACCCGTTTTCAGTCCAGTCCTTGTTCCTGACCCGCGAGGCTTTCGGGCATAAAAAGGCTCCAAACTCCAATTAGGAAAGAACCAGTTTAAAAGGTATTTTAGGCACTTTGTTAGCAGCCTGTCACACAAACAACCCTTGCACCTTTGTTATGAACAAGTCCAAAGATAACTCAGTCTAAATGGTGACAGCTGAGCATATAGTTACAGAAGTCCAGGGAACAAAAGAAGCTGATGAACAGGATCGGAACATCAGAGACCTGACATGATCTGGATCCTCATCAGAGATGGTCTGAGGGCTGCCACAGTGCTGAATTCAGAATTCACACTGATCCAAAGAAGCCCGGAGAACATTTCTAGGTGCAGGTTTGTGTTTTCTTAAAACAGAATTCATGATTCAGCTGTCTCACACGCTCTGATAGAAGTAATGAATTCCAGTTTAGTTCCATCACGTCTGCTGAGAGAGAAGAGAAAATGATGTCACCACTCCTACTGTCTCCTGGATGGCTGACCGTCGGTCACTGAGGCCTCAGCCTGCATGGGAGGGGCGGGGTTAGTAACACTGACAGTGAAACACGACCCCTGCAGAAGCTCTCTGATGACCCTGCAGTGGTTGGATGTCCAGGCTGGGCGATACCATATCAGTGGCGGGCCGTCAGGGCCTGCAAGGCCTTCTCTGCAGGCCTAAAAAATATCTGAATCATATTAATTATATTTCGTTCATCAATACTTGTTAAATAATTCCAAATGGTCTGTACGGTTCCTTTCATAACTTTTCCCGCGGTCGCGCTGTTTCCAGACGCGTATTTTCATATTAAAGCAGTTAACCAATCACATTTCAGCCATCATTTGTTGCTAGTGTAACCGGTGTACCGCTCGACCTTTGAACCCTTAGGCGGCGGTGACCCCACTCTGCGTTGTGTTGTGTAAAAGAAAACGAAGGAGTCGACTTTCTCCTTGCCAACTGAGGCAGGTTTATTCGTCCAGGTCTGTCTGTTTGAATAAACAAAAAAACACACAGTACAGCAGCTTTACGATCAGGCCTCCTCATGCACACCTCTCCTCAGCAGCACCTGCAGCCGACTGACGGGAGAGGCCCGAGCCCACAGGAAGTGACACGAACAAAAAGTCAGAGGTCACTCAAAATAAAGCTCCCAAAATAAAAATACAGAAAACAAACACATATGCATGAAAAATAATAACACAAACAAACAACAGAGGATGGATTCTTGGTGAAATAAAAATAAATCTTACATTTAAACACACCCGTTACACAAAGACAATGT
>VUQK01041648.1:0-29851 GCA_015106715.1 Bujurquina vittata
TGGTTTTTTTTGTTTTTTTTGTTTTCTTTTTTCTTTCTTCTTTTTTTTTCTCTTTCTTCTCTCTTCTTTTCCCCCGCCTGTCAGAACTGGCAAAAAAAAATAAAATAAAATAAAAAAATAAATAAAATATATATATATATATATATATATTAAGTATGATGTAGGAAGTAGGAAAATGGCTCTTAGATAAAGAGAATACTTGTTTTATTTGACTTTTCTTGTTTTCATATTGGTATGTACATGCAAACAAGATTAGCAACATCTCAGGAAAATTTAGATGAATGGCAGGAATAATTGTTAATGTTAATGTCAGTACATATACTGTATATAGATTACTAGTTTATTATATACCCATCCATCCATCCATTCGCTTCCGATTATCCTTCTCAGGGTCGCGGGGGGGCTGGAGCCTATCCCAGCTGACATAGGGCAAGAGGCTAACACAGAGTTATAGACAACCATTCACACTCACATTCATGCGCTCAGTCACACCTATGCGCAATTTAGATTGGCCAATTAACCTAACCCCAGTAAGCACAGTGGCACAGTGGTTAGCACTGCTGCCTCACAGTTTGAATACCATCTGGAAGGCCTGGGTTCGATTCCATCTCGCCCCAGCCTCTCTCTCTCTCTGTGGAGTTTGCATGTTCTCCCCGTGTCTGCATGGGTTTACCTGAGGTACTCTGGTTTCCTCCCACACTCCAAAGACATGCACTTACTGGATTTAGTTTATTATATAATCCTGTGAAAAACTAGGTAGACCCCATAATTCAGTAGCTTGTAGATCCACATTTAGCAGCAATTACTTGACATAATCATTTTCATGTCATCAGTTTCTCATATTGTTGTGGAGGAATTTTGGTCCACTCGTCTTTAGAGTATTGCCTCAGTTTATTGAGGCTTGCGGGCATTCATTTATGTACGGCACTCTTAAAAAGGTCAGTGGCAGCAGCTGGCTACTACTGACCCTGGTATTGCCTATAGAAGCCGTAAAGGAGCACTTAGTTTTTCACAAGGCTGGATAAAGTCCTGTGGAAACTTTTTCTCACAATTACATACTAATTATTATTTTAACTTTAGCGTAGTGTTAAAATTTTGGCAATTCATTCATATGTAAATATAAAATATACTCTTAGTAAAAGTTAAAAATAGGTCTGTCTTAAGATAAATATTTATTCCAAGGCTAAGAAAAATGTCTGTTTCAAATGTGCAGAATATCACTTGTGTTATGGCAACAAAGTATTTGGTTACATTTAAGAAAAAAAATGCTAGTTGTCTTTATTTAAAGGCTCCAGGGTGCCAAGTTCTGCACTTCTAAACGTGATTACACTGTGCAGATTTTAAAGCTTGCATAAAAGACCTACATGGTTGCTCGAAAGGAGCCAGTTGTGGTGGTTTGGGAATCTGACTAGGATGCCTCCTGGGCGCCTCCTGGGTGAGGTGTTCTGGACATGTCCTAGTGGGAGGAGGCCCCGGGGCAGACCCAGGACACACTGGCGGGACTATATCTCTCAGTTGGCCTGATGAGCTGGTGGAGGTGGCTGGGGAGAGGGAGGTATGGGCTTCTCTGCTTAGCAGCTGCCCCTGCGACCCAGCCCAGGATAAGGTGGAAGAAAATGGATGGATGGATGGATGGCTGGATGTATGGATGTTTTCTTGGGGAAGACAGTGTCAATAGCTTTCTGTTATTTGTCAATAAACAGAGAGACAGTCTGACATTGCCCTGCATCAGAATCTGTCTAGGTGAGACTGCACTCACACAACAGAGGTGAAAGAAGAAGATTGCTGTTCACAGAGGCATCCTGACAGTGTTCCTGCATGGCTAATACTGCAGATTAAGCACAAATTAAAAAATATAATAATAATATCTTTAACATTCAGCCACCATGAATGCACCATAATATCACTCCACAAAGCCTAAGAGAAGAAAATGAGTCATACCTTGGCCCATCATTAGCTCAGTGTGGCGATTTAATACCTTTGTACATCCTGATTTAACAGCATGAGTTATGCTGTTAACTAAAAGGTTTAACTAATATAATGCCAAAGAGGCTGGGTTACATGAGGGGACACAAAACAATTAAGTAACCATGAAAAGCATGTGAGCCAACCTATTGTTAATCAGGCATGTGTCTGTGGATGAGGCTGCTGATATCTGCAGTTGTGAGACCCGACACAGCAAAATGCAATTACGCAGTGAGCCACGCTCAGAGCCAAAACACAAATACTGTGAATGTAAAGAGCCAAACAGTGGGCAGAAGAATAGAATGCCTACTTGCATTGAAGAAAACAGAAAGAAGACAACTGTTCTCTATTCTTTGCATCAATGCAAATGGTTGAAGCTGAAAGCTGGCTGGTTTGTAGCCAAAAATAAAAATTACTCTCTGTGGGCCTGCTCTCCAGCAGACCGAGCACACCATTGGGCGGCAAAGGCCGTGCACTTTTAAGCGAAAAAGCTGATGTTCTAATATCTTCTTAAATGTTACTGTAAGTGGTTCAGTATAAAAATAGTAGCATATGTCAAAACGCTACCTTGAGTATTTCAGGCATTTATAGCAGCCTATTGAGTGAATGAGGTTTGGTCAGTTGTCATGGAGATGAAATTGAATGTGAAGAGTACACTCACCAGGTAGCCAGAAATACTTAAAAATATTTTTAAAAGGATGCTGCGGGAGCAGGCATACTGGATTTCTCTGCACCGCTGAGCGACGCTATTGTTCCCGAACAATCAAAAACTCATTGGTGAGCCGTGCCATTGCTCTAGATAATACGAAGCTGGTATCCTTGTTCATTTTGAACACTTGCTTTGTGTAAATGTTCAGTGGCGCCACTGACAACGACTAATGCAGGCTATTGATACTTGAGCAGCTTGTCCCTGAAATATTAATAGGCTTTAATGCACTCACACACACATATATATAAACTAACCACACTGTTACATCAGTCACTGCAAACCATCTTATATCATTTCGAGTGCCCCATACAGGGTCACCACAGCAGATGTTTTGCCTCCATCTCACCCTCTCCCTGGCGTCCTCTTCTGTCACACCAACCCTCCTTCACTACATCCATCTTTAACTCCTGCCTGACAGCACCATCTTCAACATCCTTTGCCCAGCATGTCCACTATCCCTCTGACAAACTCATTCCTAATCCTGTCCCTCCTGGCCACTCCCAACAAAAAATCCTAACATCTTCACCTCTATGTCCTCCAGCTCTACGTCCTGTGTTTTTGTCAGTGCCACCATATCCGAGTGCAGAACCTAGCTAGAACTTGCTTGTAATATCTGACACTAAGATACTTGTGTGAAAGACAGGATGATGGGGAAGAGATGAATACACGTGCAGACCTTTAAGCAGCAGGTTAGAAGTCAGTTTGTTGCACAGCTGCTAGTCTGTTTTTCCTGTAACTCTCTCTCTCACCTTCCATCTGTTGGTCCACTGCAGCTGTCACATGCACAGGGAGTGAGTGAAAACAGCATTTTCTTTAAAAGAAGTAGCCTGCTTGTCTCGGTTTGGTAACGGCATTGTAAGACCTTCAATTTAATTGATTCTCTTAAGCATGCATGCATGCCATTCCGCTTGTCTGCTGACACATGAAAAAGGCCTCTCACTAAACGGCTGTTTGCAGTCATGTCTGTAACTGCTTGCCTGGCCTTATACTTCACAGCATGCTGCCAGTGTTGGTTAATAAATTTACTGACCCCGTGTAATTCCGATCATGGTTCAATCAATGCTTAATACTCGCCCACAGCTGAAAAGAAGATTCAAGCAGTACACTAAAACACACACACACACACAACAAAGAAGCAATGTATTTGTGATCACGTTAAAGATTTATGCCTTCAGTGCGTTTTGCCTGGAGGGTGAGTGTCACAGAAGAAAAAGCAATGTTGGAAAGCACAGAAGAGCAGTTACAGCTTTATCACTTCAGTTTTTTTGTTTTTTGTTTTGTTTTGTTTTTTGTTTGTTTGTTTGTTTCTTATAGGCTTTTGGAGAAGAAAAAGAATGACGTCTGGCTTCCAAACGTTCGGTTCTTTTGTGTCACTTTTGGTCAGCAGAATGTGAAACAGAAGTTCGGCTAAAACAAAGACAACAGTGCATCTGTAAGCATTTGTTTTGGTGGTTCAGACAGCCTAAGGATAAATTACCTATCTGAACTGAGGAAATTGAACTTAAATTATTAATGCAATTTTTATAGCAAGGGCTCCCTCTACCACAGCCTCCACAGCACAACAAAACATAAAACAAAAACAAAAAAAACAAAAAACCTAATTAGGTTTTTAAGTTGTTATCAGCATGTATGTCTTCTCGTGTTCTCAAATGAGACAGCGCAAGTAGAAATCCTTAGTCTACCCCTAACAAAACACCTAATAAGATACAAGAGCACAATTCCCATGTATTTTTAAAGGAGGATTGTAATTATGCCACAATCACTGGCTTGAATGCCATGGTGAAACGCACAGAGAAAAAAACATCTTAAAATATTCATATATTTTAGTTGCAAGACACATAGCTGTCCTTTGCTCTACTGGGGTCAAACAGCACTGACTCACTCTATTTTCTAACAGTCACAGGGCTGCAGGAGCCAGCATCTGACTTTCGTTTTTTCTCCTAATCAACACTAAAAATGTGCAAAACAGGTAAGAGATTAGTGCTAATTAGCAACTCTTGTGAGCTATAAAAGAGGTTAGGTCATTTACGAGTGCGTTCCAAAGAGGCCAAATCATCTGTGACCAAACCGAAGAAGCTCTAGCCAAAATAAACTGAAAGATTATAACATGCCAAGGGGACCTGTCTGGAAAATCACAAAAATTTGCATCAGTAAAGAGAAACAGGTGCCAGCTAACTAAAAGAGGCAAAAAGACCTGATGGACCTGATATTGCATGATTTCAAAACTGAATATGCACTGATAAATGTGGAAATATTATAATTATTATCATATATATGATGGTTATCATCTATTAACTGCACACACTGTGCTCCCCCACCCATGGAAACAGATCTTGTTTGGTCTTTTTGTTTTCTGATCGGCTATTGTGCTTTTTGACACAATCAAGTCTGGATGACATGATTGATACCGCTGCATTATATATGTGATAACGGAAGCCTTCAATCACAGACTTAGCTTAGCACATCAAATAGAAATGGGGAGAAACAATCCTGGGTTTCTGAAAGGTTAAAAAAATATGCTGGCACCTTGAAAACGGTAACTATGGGAGGAATGTGGTTGAGTATAAAATAACACAAATTAAATCTCAGATAAAAAGTACACTGTGTCTCTTTACATTTCAGTTTTTATCCATATTCAAAAACTTCATCCCTATGTATGAATTAGGGCGTTCTCTTCTGCATGTTCTGACTGGTTTTGTTGCCTTTCAACACATCAGTCATCAACTGCACAGTCATATAAAAAAGAGGTAGCAGCCAGGGACAGCCAGGTATGTGGACATCCCAGCAAATTCACCCCAATGTCGGGCCATGCAATGCTCAGACGAAGTGCAAAAAACCCAAGAGCTGCATCGCATATTCTACAGGCCTCAGTTAGCATGTTAAATGTTTAATTTCATCAAAGTACAATTAGAAAAAGACAGAACAAGTATGGTTTGTTTGGAAGGGTTTCCAGGAGAAAGCCTCTTCTGTCTAAAAAGAACATGGCAGCACAGCTTAGGGCTGTAGAGTTGCATCTAAACAAAACTTAAAGACTTCTGGAACAATGTCCTTTGAACAGACGAGACCAAAGAGGAGATGTTTGACCATAATGCACAGCAGCACATTTGGCAAAACCAAACACAACATATCAGCACAGGGGCGATTTAGGCTTGTTTTGTAGCCACAGGACCTGGGCACCTTGGAGTCATTGAGTTGATCAATAACTCCTTTGTATACCAAAGTAGTCATTAGTTTCCTGGATCTGTGATCTCAGTAAATGTTTATGTTGCTACTTTCAATGTTCATTTGTCCCTCAGTGTCCCTCGATTTCACAGTCACATTTGTGACATCAGCTGGTGACATCAAAAAAACTATGATGATGACAGTGAAAATGCTCAGCTTCTTGCATCACAGCAGAATTTCATTAACTGATGGGTTTCGCCAGGGTGGCTACATCCAGTTTATATACAGACAACGCTGTCAGTGCTTGCAATAATTATCCTACGCTAAGCTTGCTGGCTGCAGCAAATTTGTTACCGAGACATGAGCATGGCATCAATCCTCTTCTCTAATGCCAGAAAGTGAATAAGAGTACTGCAAATTTGACAATGTTAAAAAAATGCATTAACATCATCGTGTATTTATTCATATTTTTCAACTTAAAAGGGTAAAACTTGGAATTTACCACGAAAAGGTTGTGCTTAAACTGCCACAAAAGCAATAATCTGCAGCTGTGGGCTGGAGTAAATGGAGCTGTGACACATCCCTTCAATATATCATGCCTAAAATATCCATTCTGTTTGTCAGTTTATGTGTAAATAATGGGACAAAGCTGGTGATTAACATAACCAAGCTGCTAAATGATAAAACTGGATGACTGCTTAATTATTTACACTATGTGGCTCTTTCCCTATTCCAGTGCATGCGATATAATTACCCATGGACGGCGATCACGTAAAAGCAAGCTACTGGTATCTCTACCTTAATCATATCATTTTTTACACTTGACAAACTGACAAAGAGCTCCAGATGCAGCAGTCAGCCTTTTACAACTGCCAACATTTTCAAATGGCACAGACTGGTAACTTACAGCCATGATTGCCTCCATCTATTCGTCTTCATCAATATCTCCATCAATTCATCAACTATTTCTCCCATATGGGTTGCCAGCAGTTTCATGACAGATTCTGTTCTCTCCTCCGTGCCTCTAAACAGCTCACATCAAAATCTCTGTACCTGCAAACATGATGTATGCACACGTGTCACATCTGCCATTTGCATTCTGCAGCTAATCCCTCCGAGCGAGAAGGTTATTACCCGCCTTGCCAGTCAAATGCTGCAGAAAAACAGGCAAATACGGTGTCTGCACGGACATGTATTTATGGACATGAAGGGAAGAATAATCACCCCTTTGGGGGGTGAAAAGCAGTGGGGGGGTTTCTTTAAAATTATCCAACCATTCTGCAAACAGGCATCTGACACATGTAATAACTCTCTGAAGCACACATGCAGCAACCACCCCCACTGTCTTAACATGCAGGCAGGCCGTTGCCAATTTCATACTTACAGTACATGACACCCACTCCCAGATTACGACCCTCTATCAACACGACACGCTTTTTAGCAAAATCCTCCTTCACTCAAAATATCCTACTAATATTCATTTTCAAAGTAAAATTGAGTGAGCCGTGGTGCTCTAAGTGTTTTAAACTATTTACTTAAAGTGTGTATCCAATGATGCCGAATGAAAAGCAAATTAGATTGTCTCATTTCAACAGAACACATGCCCACACGCAGGGTAGTCTGAAATGTGATTTGTGCAGTCAGCCTGCAACAGACTTCTTGAGTTGAATATCAAATCAATGGTTTAAATCTGATTTGTGAAAGCCTATTTCCAAGTGTTGTTTTGCTTTTTCTGCTTGCAAAGCATGAAATGTCTAAAATGTTACTTGGGCTGCCAATTAAGCCTTTCACTGTCCCATTGGCACTGATTATTATACAGAATATTTGCAGCAAGTAAATTCATTCCCGCTGTCAATGTAGTGAGCTCTTAATGGACTCTGTGCTGAAAGCCACATTGCATCTTTGAGGACAAATGAATATGCTCTCATCTTGTTACGTTTACGAAATCCTTGGACTGTTTAAAAAGTAGTATTAACACATAATCAGATCCAGTCAGTTTCTTTGCGTTGCAGATAAACATAGTTATTTTATATCAATGTGTGCTTAATGCACTGATGCAAACAATTTATCAATATCAATCATAATTTCCTAGGATTTACTGATACATTAGCAAGCATGGCACGTCAAAAAAATCCACAGTGACAGTTTCAGATAGATAGAAATATATGTTCTCCCTCATTCACAGCATCACGAGTATAAAAACACATGCACACACACAAAACAAAATGTGCTTGGTGGAAATCCCAATGTGAGTAATCTCATCAGGAGAGCGTTCACACAGGTGGCTATGTGTAGGCAGACCTGCTTGATCCAAGAGACTGTGAGCACCAGAGAGATAAACAGTGATAAAGTCCCCGAAGCAGACATGAAACAACTTGGATCAAGCCGCATCTTTGTGCAGGTGTGTATTTGCCTTGCCATGTGTGTGTCTGAGTGTTAGCTCCACATATCCTGAAAGACCTTGGTCTGTTTTGCAGCCCTGTAGCTCTGAATAATCTTTCAACTAGAGACCGTCATGCAACGTGTTCTGGGACCAGACCCATCTTCCAAAATATGATGCGAATAAGGATGGGTTACATGGGTATTTAGAAACATATTACAAATTAAAAAGAAATGTGTTGCAGGGGCAGACAATGCCTCCCCTACTTCTGGTGACTCTGTACTCTGTACTCAGGGGTCGGATGACACCGGTTACCTAACTTGACCTTCATTTTGATGTGAACTGTACAGACATGATGCTGTTGCATGGAGAACTCTATCTACAGGCAGAAACACAAACATATGCCAAAGTAAAATGTCCTGTTATAGCATTAAGTACCATATTTTTCCATATTTTGCCACAGTGACACACGCACACACAGACTCACAAGGTGAAAGCAATAGCAGCCACACTGTCACAGTTGGTAAACAGAGTACAATAAAACTTGCTGCAGCCTGAGTCCCAAGGGCACCCAGACATGGCCTTATCTAACCTGACAAGCTGTGAGGAGCTGAGCTGGTAATGTCGGTAAATGTTAAAATCATGTATTTTTGAGCATTTTTGTTAGAAAGTACTACAGTACGTTCCAGAAGGACATTCAAGCAACTCACTTACTCTTGTCTGTTATGCAAGGTACAGCTACCTTTAGCAACTTTTAGTTATAAAACTGGCAAGGTTGAAATGCATTTAGTACCACCAGGAGAGCAGCAATTCAGTAACTGCAAAATGATGACACAAAGTTTTTTTTAAAATCCTTTTAGTGGTGATGTTTTGCAGAGGTACTGGGATGCAGGTCTAAAACTGTGGACCTAAAAAGCTCACAGTACTGTAACTGGGGGGATTCAGGACTACCCAGATGTTATTACTTACAACATATTACCAAAAGTATTCACTCATCCATCCAAATTATTGAATTCCAGTGTTCCAACCACTTCCTCTGCCACAGGTGTATAAACCAAGCACCTAGGCATGCACACTGCTTCTACAAACAGTTGTGAAAGAATGGGTCGCCCTCATGGGCTCAGCATGGTACCGTGATAGGATGCCACCTGTGCAGCAAGCTAGGTCACGAAATTTCCTCGTTACTAAATATTCCACAGTCAGCTGTTAGTGGTATTATAACAAGTAACTAAGCCATGATACCCTCATGTGGCCTTCAGATTGGCTCAAGAGCAGTGTGCAGAGAGCTTCATGGAATGGGTTTCCATGGTCGAGCAGCTGCATCCAAGCCTTACATCACCAAGTGCAATGCAAAGCGTCAGATACAGTGGTGGTGAGGTTGCTTTCAAAGAGTCCCGTAAACACTCCTAAACCTTGCGGAAAGCCTTCCCAGAAGAGTTGAAGCCGTTATAGCTACAAAGGGTGGGCCGACATCATATTAAACCCTATGGATTAAGAATGGGAGGCTGCTCAGGTTCATATGCATGTAAATGCAGATGGACAAATACTTTTGCCATATAATGTATCTTTTTGTTTTGCTATTTTGACTTTAAACAATGAGTCCACCAGTGGCACTGAATCGTCATAGCGAAGAGAGCTAGAAAAAACACATAAAACATTTGTAGCTGACTACCGGCTAACAACTGTCATCAACTTGACATATGCCTAACCTTTAAAATGTGTTTTAGTGTCATAGATATTAAAAATGAACCTTGCCATTTAAGGGAATAGATGTGTGGTAGAGTGGTCACAATGCAAGAAATTAGAGCTGTTGAAAATTCAGCAATTGGATTTTGGCAGGGGATCCCTCTTTTGGCCCACCGCTGTTTTATAATAAGCTGAAAAATCTATATGCTTCTCAGAGCAGGGTTTCCCATACACTGATATATTTTACACCTCTGCACCAGTTTGTCCAGAATCAACACACTCCAGTTTAACTGTGTTTTTACCACAACACTGTCTCAGACTCAATTCAGACTCAATCTCAGACTCCACCAGACACACGGAAACAAATCCCATGAGCCGCTGTGTCCTATGGACCTTCAAAAAACAGTCCTTAAAGTTTTTCTGGCCCTTTCTCTGTGCCTGTGATATAGCCTGTGCATACAGACTGTGGATGAGTTACCTTGATGGCACTGATGAGTTTGTTTGTTTGTTTGTCTGTAATTAGATGTGACTAGCAAAGGGTGGCTCTGAGACTGAGGCATTGCAAACTCATATAATAGCAACTTCAGTTACAAGGTAGGCCCTCCCTATAGCATACCTTGCTTTACAATCCTTTTTGTAACTGGGAACATAATTTGCAAAATTAACATGATGTTGAGAAACTGAGAACATAATCTTTCAGAAAAGGCTTTAGTGAAGTCAAGATCAAAAGGTCACTTTCCCTTTGACTTTATGCACTGGACTTCTTTTTGCAAAAAAAAAAAAAAAGTGTAATTGCAGGTTTAAGGCACTTCTACATTGACTTCACCTTTCAGTCCTGGAAGCTGCATCCACCCTCTATATGCATTCTGTGTATATCTCTGAGAGTGTGCTGGGTGGGTGCCTCGAAACTAGGTTTGCACAGGTAATTATCCCTCACACAGCCAATCACTGACTGCCCAATGGCTTCAACCAGCGCTGACAAAGCAGCAAGTGAAGGTCAGTGAAACTGTGTGTATGGCTAGTCAAGAGAGAGATGCAGGATGGTGAAGTGAAACAATGGATCTGTATATATGAGTATTCCCCTGTTGTCGCTCTTTGTGAGTAACTCTTTGTGTGTGTTTTCTTTGCTTAATGCAAATTAGTATGTTCACATCCTTGTCCAACATTGGTGCTTCTTGTCTGCTGCTTTTTTCCAAGTCCTGACCCCTTGTCTGTTAGCTGTTTGTGCCAGTGCTCCAGCCCTTTCTTTAGTCAAGCTGCACCTGCAATCAGCCACCTGCTTTAAAGAGCAGCTGAGCCGTTTAACAGGGAGGTGTGATTTCGTGTGAGCAGCATGCCAATGTGCTTCTTGTTTGCCTGTGATCATTTGTCAGTGTTTGCTAGTTTGTTCCTCGCTTTAAGTTGTTGCAGCGGTACCTTGATTCTGGGTGCAAACTCGTAACCAATTCTGTCACACTTGTGCATTTGGTGTAGTAGTTTCTATGGGCACTTAGTGGTGCTTTCTTCTGGCTGTGAAGTGCTTTCACTGAGCCTATAGACTGGTCCAGGGATTAGATTACACCTCACACACACACACACACACACTTAGAGAATCTGTTTGGTAAACAAGAGTAGGTTCCTTGTTGATTCTTTCATTCTGATAGAGTAGGCAGGAACCTGCAAATAACTGTTAAGTTTGGCGCTGGTTGTATTTGTTTTGTTGTTAAAGCCAGTGAGTGCTACTCATTCCTTTCGCAACACTGCTTGTAAAGAAAACAAAATCTCCATCACTCAGACTTCGCAGACCCTTGCGCTCTCACTAATGCATGAAGCATAACAGCATATGCAGCAACGGAACAGGCACTCGGAGGGATTCAGAGCCCTTATGCTTCAAAACCCAATTTCAAATTGCACGTGTGGCGCCACACCAGTTTGTGCTTTTGTCAAGTTCAAATTAGTTGAATTTTGACTACTGTGCATTTTGCAACAAAAAGCACAAGTTTAATTCCCTGAATTAAGGCAAGAATTTTGTTGGTAGTGAAATCTTTCTTTGGTTTCCACTGCAGACGGGACACGTGTTACAGTCAGGTATATGTGGGCAGCACACATGTGTTTTAAAGCCATTTAAAAAAAACAAAAAAACAAAATAAAAAAAACCCAATCATTTCTTTGTGTGTCCTATGTGAACTGGATCATGAGATACTGTCATAACTGTTTTATTGTGAATTTCAGCTCAGTGGTCGGCATCTCGCTTTAAAGGAAGAAAGAAAAGATCCATCTCAGAGATTGTTACGTATTACTGTTACAGCTTTGTTCAGAGTTCTGATTTATATCAATAAGTCCTTCAACACATGCTGTGAAGAGAAAAATGAAAGAAAACAAAGTTTTTTGGAAAAATGAGAACGTTTTGTGAAACAGGAAACATGTCCGCAGTGGTTTAAAAATGGCTTTTCTTTTCGAGCACCCATTAAAGATCAAATCTGTGAGAACATTGTTACATGTGATGAAGAGCTAATGCTTTGTTTCCCATGGCTACATTTCATGTATCTTAATGTAATGTGTAAGATTTGCTGTCCAGTATAGCACACTGGAGTTAGTCTATTTAAATCCATTGCTATTTTATATTGTGTTTTGTATTATTTATGCATCTCATTAAAAGACCAAAACAAGCAAAGTGTCATTCCACCTCTTAGCACTTTACAACACTGTCCTCTCTGGGGTACTCAGTCTTAAGTCTTCTTGTGACTACTAAAAACATGTATATTATATAAAGCTGCTCATAAAAACATGGGTTTAAAGAAGAAAGAACACAGGTTTAAGCGATGTTTTAAAGCAGCTTTTTTTTAGGAAATGGTGCTGGAACAGGGGCAAGGCGGTACATCGGTTCAGCAGAGTTCAGTGTACGCTCTAGTGCTGGTGCTGTATTTGCAGCAACCAGATATTGAGTGTAAGATAGACTTGAAGTCACCAACACTGGCTAAATTCATGTTGATATAGGTACCCGGTGCAAAAGTGGTGCAGCTTTGACATTGCTGGATGTCTTTGGTTGTGTTTCCCTACTGTTACATAGAGGTATAGAAGTATGTGTGTATACATATATAACTTTAAAGCACCTGTGTACTGTCATAAGACTTCTACTTCTGACCAGTTCAAAGACAGACTTTTTTCTTTTATTTCTTCATTAGGACATAAAATGTAAAGAAAACAATAAAATAAAATTACATGAAGGCCTGAAAAACAGCCAAGTCTTTACATAACTCAGTTTTTTTTCTTCTTTTCCCTTCTGTTAATTATATAATGACTCATTGTAATCAATGCAGTGACAGACTGCCTGTCGGGAGTACTGGGACATTTCCTGGTGCCTGAAGATTGCTTTGGCCCACCATCAACTTGAGAAGCAATATTATACGAAGCAGCAAAAAGTTGACAGAACTCTCCAAGTCCGCCCATCGAGCGCTACTCTGTGACCCTCGCCTATAAATTACCGTTTGCTCTTGCCACATGGAGCCTGCTCCCCTCTCACTCTCAAGACACAAAATGTCCACCTGCTTCTCCACACATAATGATAGACAAGTAACTTAATGGATGGTTGGAGGAAAGGTGAGGGGGAGGGGGAGAAATGCATATAAAAGTACGCAGTGTTGTTGTAACTCATGTTCAGTTTTACTTTTTGAGAATTAAGCTTGATGTTTGAATATAAAGATATTTCAAAAGTTTAAGCTCACTCTGTATCTAACGTAGGGTTTGGCTACAAAATCTGCAGTTTGTTGAAGTGCATGGGACAGAATCACATTCATAGCTTGAATTATTGTTTCAGTTCTGGATCCATCTATTTTCTTAACCACTTAGGTAGCCGGAGCGTCGCCAGAGGCCTGGAGCCTATCCCAGCTGTCGTTGGGCAATAATTACTTTGTGACTCTTTGCAGGTGTCCGTACCTGCAGGTCAGAAAACATTGGTTGATACCAAAGAAATAAGTCGGTATATGTCAGGCTTAGGCTACAGGGGGAATCGCTGCATTTGGATAAAATCTTTTGTTGTGTTTTGTTGAAGAAAAATAAAGAGTACTGTCAACTTTCCTCTCTAAAGGCAAAATTGAAAACAGGCTGGTTTAATTTCTCCCAGAAATAGTGCACACCGACAAAGCGCAACTTATATCTTTGGACTATTTCATGTACATTTTAGTGTATTTCATTCAGTCTATCTATCTAAACACCCCGAGCATGAACACAGGCAAGTCACTGAGCTCTGTCCTTTCACCACTCGCTCACTTAAAGGCTCATTTAGACCCCAGTGGCCCACTTTAAAAATGCAAGTTGGCACTCCAGTGATTCCAGCTTATTAGGTGGTAAAGACACCTTAATGTGTTAACACTAATCACCAGGGTTAAAAACAAGTTATTGCACCATATTAAATGTCCTCTATTAATAACCACACTTCAAGGAAAGTATCATCAAGTCATATTTTCACAACTGGCTCTTCACAAACTATACAGAGCGTTTAATAAAGCGATCATTATATCTGTAATTATTATAGTCTGCTTTGTCCTAAGGTTCTATTTTTGGCTTTTGATGAACCACCAGAATTTAGGTGGAAAAAGTAAAATCTCCAAAGTAAAAATTCCCCGAGCCAGGTCCGAGCCAGATGGACGGGAAGAGGAGAAATTTTTTTTCCAGGACATATTCTGTCAGAGCGCAGTGATTCTCTGAGAGTAACCGAGACACTGTCAACACAGCTCTTCTAACTTTTCTGTAAAGTATCCTCCACACGAGGAAGCAAACACAAGTATCTGGTAACGTATTCCTCCTGACTTCCTACAGCTTTGTTTCCATGGCAACTAATCCGCAGGCTGTGGCAGTAAAGAAGTACCTTGTGAACTTCTCAATGAGAACAAGTCACTGTGGACTGAGGAGCAGTAGACTGTGAATGTTAATTATATTACAGACCCAGATAGGAACACAACAAATAAGAGCAAAGTGAGGCATTTTGTCCTTTGTCCCTCTCCTTGTGTGCATGTGTCTTTCCTCTGTTCTAAAGTACTATTTTAGAGGCAACATTTGAGTTCCTTTTGTCTCACTTAAGCAAGAAAAACTATAGTATTGTCTGCATGGAACTATTACCAAACAGTGTCTCATCTGATCACACACATGACAAGAAGCATCTCTTTGTAGTCTTTCTGAGTCTCTTTGTACTGTTCTGTGGTCATTTTAAATGCCTTGTGGTTGTTTGGCATTGTTTACTAGACACTTTACTAGACTCTTTGTGGTAGCATCAAGTGTTTTTTGGTCTTTGTGTTTGTGTTGCATTTGTATGCAGACACGTTGCATGTCCTGGTAGCTGTTTCTTCGTGTTGTTATAGTCATTTTGTGTCTATTTTTGGTAATTTTTCCGTCTTCCTTTTGCATTTCTTTGCTGTAATTTTATTGATAACTTATATAAACAGACGCAAACAAATGCTCCTGGCAGGGGGGCCTAAGTGTACACACAGGCCCTGCGCCCAGCAGGATTGCACAGTAACCTATTTATGTCTGTAAGATGATAAACAAAGCATGCATATGCGTGAGCTGTGTGTGGGCGGGTTTGACCAGGATGGAGCAGGCTGTACAAAGAACGCAGTAAACAAGACAACAAAGGTCTCTACACGGGGGTTAATTGCATTGCAGGGAAAATTATTGCTGAATGAGGCTAATGACATGTGACATTATCCACTGTGAGCTGATTGGGGATATAATTACGCAAATCATCCAAAAACAGCATGAAAACAAGATATTCTGTTAGTCAGCATTCTCAGTATCACACTTCTTTAAAAAAAAAAAGGACACAAGAAATATACAAAAATATTTACTGTTTAAGAGAAAAACAGATAACATTCCAGCAGTTATGATTAAAAAGAAAATAAAAATGCCCAACTCCATAATCTCAGGTTTTTCTGTGGAGTTACTTTTTGTGTCTTTTTAATGCAATCAGATAGAATGGGTTTGCAAACTTAAAATGAACTGGAAAGCAGAACAATACTCAGGCTACAGAGAAAGCTTCCACAGAACAGAACCTGAACAGGTAATTCAGAAACTAAAACAGGAACAGGCAAATACACCACCATCAGAGGAGCTACTGACGACAACGGCGCAACAAAGAACTGATGTGAACACAGACAATAAATGCGCACCAGGTAATGAGACAATGGGAAACAGCTAGGAGGGAAACAAAGGAATCAATACAAGACACACAGCACAAGGACCAATGAGACTATCAAAATAAAACAGGAAGTGTAAAAACAAGGAAACAGAAACACAGACTAGACAAAGGAGGCAAGCACAATGAGGAAAACCCACACCAACAGAATCTAAACACTCAAAAACTGAAACACAAAGGAAAAATACAAAACCACAAACTCGAAACACTGGACAAAAGTCCCAGGACCATGACATACACACTCCACTTAAAACACATTTTAGGGTGAGTATAAGTTTCTGATTCAAATGTAAATTCAAAAGTATTCTTTGGAGATCAAAAGCTTTTCATCACTGTTCAGCCAGTAGCCAGTCATGACTGGAGTGACAGCTTTTTTATATATATATATATGGTATTCAGAACACTCGGGGCAGTGACCCCCAAACTGGGGGAGTGGCTCCAGCAGATTCCTGGAACAACATCCGAGATCTCTGTCCAGAAGAGCGCAATACTGGGAAGAGCTAAGATACTGCGCATGACCCTAAAGCTCCCAGGCCTCTGGTAGAGGACCTGAGCTTGGAGGGCAAAAATACCGCCCATAGGGGCGAGCTGGGATTTGATTTATATATATATATATATATATATATATAAAATATAGAATGAAACTTAAAATGGACAACAAATTGTTTATTTCACATAAGTCACTGAACATGTGAAATAAACAATTTCACATGATTGAAGTATGAATGTTGCCAAACAGTAGTCTGTTCCACAACATAAATTAAAGCTCAAATGAATGTGTAAATAAATATATCTATGCTGTTCAAAAGAGGCAACTCTTTCTTTGGTAAAGGTCCTAAAAGCACCATAAATTTAAGGAAAAAAGACTCAAACAAAAGAAAAAAAAATAGCTTAAACTGCCAAAAACTAAATTATTACTCACATGAAACAAGACTGATATATTATTCCTTTTTATGATAGTCAATTCTGTTTAACAGTCTCATTTTTATGATTATTCTTATTGATCTGCCGTGTGTGTGTGTGTGTGCGTGTGTGTGTGCGTGTGTGTGTGTTTGTGTGTGTGTGCGTATGTGTGTGTGTGTGCGTGTGTGTGTGTGCGCATCCTCCAAGCTTGAAGGTCCTGCGCAGTGTTTTAGCCATTCCTAGGACTGCTCTCTCCTGAACAGAGATCTTGGATACAACAGATTCCAGGAACGACATCTGAGATCTCCGTCTCCTTCCTTTTTTTGTTGGCGTTAGCCGGAGTTCCCATCTATTTCATTTTTCCCATTTTTTTTAATTAACCATATTTTCATTATTATAGGCTTTTTGAGTGGCAGCTGCATTGTGACATACCTGCATATTGATATAAGATGTTACCAAGCTGATCAACACTGTCCAATAAAGATGTGTCTCCTTCAGTGTAGGTTCTGTCCACTACGTTCAAACTTTTAGATTCACCTTTTCATCACTAATTTATTTTACTTGCAATAAAATATGTTTTGAGACTATAATTTTGCTCTCAATTTTTATCTTGATTGCAACCCTATTCTGTAGAGTTATCATATAAAGCCACAAATTACACATAATCAGGGCTTTTGTAGTAATCACAGTAGTATAAAGCAGCTCTGGAGACAGTTTTCTTCACTGAAAACTTGGTGTACAACAAGAATATTTTATTTTTCTGTTCAAAACACAGAACCCATAATTAATGTCGGAGAATAGTTCATTTTTACTTTGGAGTTGTTTATAGTTAAAACTCAAAAATATGGGTACAGCATCTAAGTTTTCTTAAATGTCTTTTTTGGGACTTCAATTAACTTGTCGACTTGCATGCCTTGCAAATGACTGGACAGCATACTGTAAACGGTCTCAGAGATGACAGTGAAACTGAACATTAAAAGCTAAAGTTTGAAAGTGCACAGCAGGTGGCTTCATTAGGAAACAGAAAACTGCAGTTTCTTCTCAGTGCTGACCATCAAAACAAACTGGGAGACCAGGAAAAATGGAGCAGAGGACAGATCAGGAACACAAGCAGAAGGACGGAGTTGCTTTGATGAAAAAAAGTCTTCAGAAATGGACAACAAACTGTTTATTTCACTGAACTAAGGGGCACATGATCGAAGTATGAATGTTGCCAAACAGTAGTCTGTTCCACAACATAAATTAAAGCTCAAATGAATGTGTAAATAAATATATCTATGCTGTTCAAAAGAGGCAACTCTTTCTTTGGTAAATATAATAAATTCTGTTTAACAATCTCATTTTTATGATTATTCTTATAGATCTGCCGTGTGTGTGTGTGCGTGCGTGTGTGTGCGCGCGCGTGCGTGTGTGTGCGCGTCTGTGTTAGGGTATTGTTTGACCGGTTTTTGTGATAATTACAGTCCTGTGAAAAACTAAGGTTTCGCAGAATTCTATACCAGAGTGGAAATTTCAAAGATTTATGTTTCTAAGACAGCCGGACCTTCATCATTTCTTGATATATGCGGTCTGAGGCACTTTTAAATTGGTTCATAGAGTATTAAAAAAATTCAAGTACAAAAATATTGATGAATCACTGATTTGTACTGTACATGAAATGTTTTTTGCATTGTGTGAATATGAGGCCCATTGATCCTCACACACTAGCAGGAGAAAGTCAGACGGAAGGAACTTAAATAATAGAGTCCAAGAAAAAAGCCAGAAAAGGAAGAGCTTTCCAAAGTGTTTCCACCAAAGGAATGACTTTAAAAAAAGAAAAAAAAAGAAAAAAGCAATGCTATGGCCTATGTAGTACAGTTAGAAAAAGACTCAATAAGCATGGCTTATTTAGAAGAGCTCCCGAGAGAAGCCTTTTCTCTCTAAAAAGAACATGGAAGCATGGCTTAGGTTTGCAAATTCTCATCTGAACAAAACACAAGGAACTATGTCTTTTGGACAGAGGACACCAAACTGGAGACCTTAATACTCAACACCCTGTTTGGTAAAAAAAAAATAAAAAAAAAAAATACAGCATATCAGCACAAACACCTCATATCAACTTGTTTTGTTCTTCGGTAAATGATGAAGATGAATTGTGTAGCTGTGCAGCACTGATGGCAATGAAGGTGATGACGATGAGATGAATGTAGAGTACTGCACAGCCAAAAAGAGCATTACAGTTCCTCTGAAGGCACCACTTCATTCATCAGGTGAGGCAGTATCTATAATTTTTTTTTCTTCAGCACCGTGAAGCTGCATTGAGTGAACCACAATATAAAGAGGGACAACTGCTCATACTCATACTATGTTCTGACAATAAAGTAATTCTTTCATTCATGAAGCTAAATATTTTTCTGCACTTTTGCTCTGTTGAGGAAACTTTAACTTGTAATGCAATGCTCCACTAGAGTTACTAACTTGTTGCTAACTAAGCCCACTTACTGGTTTGTGCCATAAAGAATAAAAGATGTTGCCTGTCACTACTGCATGGACTCTGATTGAAAACAGTATTTTTCAACATATTTTGGCATCTCTCTGGGCTGTTATTGTTATGATGTCATCTCTATTCACAATCTATTAATTTTAGAGCTATTTTTTATGGAAAACAGTTGCCTGGAAACAAAGCCAAAGAGAAAGAAGGGAGTGAACCAAAAGGCTAAATCTGTCTGGGGGCAGTACAACAATAATAATAAAAAAAAAGGCTCTAAAGAGCTAAGGGGAGATGCAGAGTTTAATGATAAATCTTTGTAGTCTGTGTACCATTATATTACACAGTCATGTTTTAAAAAAAAACTAAAATTTGCCCCATGTGGCTATATGACCCCTGCAACCCTAACTTGAACACATGGTTGAGAAAATGAATGGATGGTTGCATGCCATCAGCAAGTTGCAGTTTACATCTATGTCCACCCAGAATCATAAAATATATGTGCTGCAGACTTTAAAGAAATACTTTGTATCCAAAATGAGAAAGGCGCTTCAAATGTGTTTGTTGCTGCAAAGAGGCTACAAAATTCAAAAAACCCAGGAGTAGAAAGATTAAAACAATCATCCAAGTTCCAAGCAACTTTCTTGGCCTCACCAATACCGCATCAGACAAAATGTCAAATATGGCCAAAGTCTCCCCTTTCTGTTTTTTGGTTATGACCGTAAATAATCCCCAGAGGAGTTTTTTTTTAGCAGAAAATGACTATATCACAATGATGTTCAACCCTGTGCCTATAAAATGGCATTATTTCATCATTTTAGTCTGTTAGATATATGTGTGAAATTTGGTCATAAGAATTCTTGAATTATGCCCAAAAAAACATTTTTGTGAGGTTGCAGAGTGTCAAAGTAGACAAGCACGCCAGATGTAATGAAATTTCCTCCAGGCATCCAAAACCATGGCAAGCACAAGAATGAGACGCCCTGCTGGACGGATAGCAAAATAAAAAGTGGCCACTCTATAGCTGTAACTGCTGCAGAGCAATCAAAAAGTAATGATGTTGTTTTTGCTTATCTGTAGTGCCTGTGCAAAATGAATATTAAATCACCAATATAGTATGTTCATAGAGCACTTTTTCAAAACAAAAAAAGGTTTCCCATAAGTACCTCACCAATCATAAGACCATTTTACAACGGTTAATAATTTGTCAGACCAATCAAAAGGCATTTTTTTATGTTTCTTATAAGCAGCTTTTTTTACATGCCTTCATCAGATCAAGAGGAGACGTAGGGTGTCTGATGACAGCAAACTTTTATGCTGGTAACTGATAAAACTGTAATAGGCTACAGCTCTGCACTTGAAAAGTGCACGGGAACGAATCATAACGCAGAATAGACTAGCTTCAGCATGAGAACATCTAAGTGCTTGAGTGGTTGACAAAACAAATGCACTCACACACACACACACACAAACACACACACTTGAATGAATACCTATCAAAGTTTCTGCAGTGCCTTGAAGACAGCTGTTCACACAGGCTCCCTATTAGGCTTAAAAGAAATGTCAAATTTTGAACAGGTAAAAAAAATATATTAAAAATCTAGATGTGATAAGCAAACAAGGACATCCAAGAAGAGTTGAAGTTATAATTTAAACCACAATCTGTGTTAAATGTTAAAAAATTAGAAAAAAAAAACTAGGAGACGCACAAAATTAAAGCTTTGTTCAATTTTTCATTATAACCTCAGTGCCGATTGTCAACAACAAATCCCACTTCCTTTGTATTCAGAGTGGCACACTGCAGGATGTCATGGGGTTTGAAAACTTTCTGAAGGCATTTTACTTCTACTTTTAGAAGACAGATAATCTCTATTTTAAAGTCATGAAAATTGATTTTCACTCTGAAGCTATAGAATGATCCACGTCTGGGGAGCCAACTTCAACAAAGTTAGACTAAATGTATTAAGATCAGCAAAGACTGGCCACGAGTGGCTGCCAGAAATTAATGTAAATGAAAGTCATGCTCTTACTGAGACCGCTCCCCATTTCATATTAGGAAACAGAGCTTGTAGAGAGAAAGCTTTGTGAGAATCTTAATAATAAGGACAAGGGAATATGAGGGATGTCGGCACATTAAAGGAGTCAAAATTACACAGTATGTAAAGATTCGTCTACAGTTGCGCCACCAAGAATGCTAAAAAGATTCGGCTTTATACAGAATGTAAATTCTTGCTGCTATTTGTATTCGCATACAAGGAAAAGCAACGAATTTAAACAGAAAAATAAACAGAATGTATGGCTGGGTATGTCGGGTAAGTGGAGTAAATTATGGTGGACTGAGGGAGATGAAGGGTGTGAGGAGAGGAGATAACATCAAGAACAGCAGTGTGGGGGGAAAAGAAAACAGCCTTGTATTTTTTTCTGTGTTAAACTGGGCGTGAGACCGGGAGTTAGCAGCACTGCAAAAGTGTGGTTATGGTTTGTGGTTTTCACTCAGCACTAACATCTCAGTAGAGCTCTCAATAAGGAGGAACAGACAAAATAGACCCTTCAGGCACGCTGGTGCCTCACAGCCGGAGAGGACGGGCAGGGGGAAAAATAAAACAACTACCAAGTGGGACGTCGAGTGCGAGCTGTTAACTGAAAATTATTGTCATTGTGACAATGGCTGTCAGACACACTTTGCTTCAATCTCCTTGTCTTACCGTTGACAGCACATTTAAACAAATTCCATCCATACAGGAATAGTCCCACACATCCCACACATAAAGCAACTTTTGATACTTCTGCTGTTGTGCAGATAATGTAAATGACAGTGCCTTAAAGGTGCTGGTGGATATTGTTTCCTTTGGGTTTCATCCTAAGCCAACCATAATAGCTGCTAACTATCTTTATAGTTTCCATTTTGAAATCTTATTTTGCATTCTTATGGTCCTGCATACATGTACCTTTGCATGGCACTATATCTACCTAAGAAGAGGATTTCAATCATCTCCAAGACATATAGTCCTCCAAAAAGTCAGCGACCCTATAGCACAACAATAACGCAAAAGATATTACAGATTAAAGCACACAAGAAGGACAAAAGTAGTAGCAGCAGTTTTAACTAGCAGAAGTTTTTTAGTGCTTTTATCATTCACTTTTACTCTGGGATTGCTTCTGGTTTGAAGGCCTATATTATGGCTCCTATCTTCTCTACAGAACGTGGCTAAGCTAAAGGACCAACAACACCACAAACATGAGCATGAATAGCCCACATTAGCTGTTGTTCCACACACTTTTAACACTGCCCCTGTAGGCTTAGTACTGATGGGTTACTAAATTCAGCACTATGCCAAGATAATGTGGCTCCTCACATCATATAGGAAGGCACACCCTCACAATTTGATGGTCTGTTTAAGCTGCAACTCTTTAAACTTTTTTCAAGTGATTCACAGTTTGGATAAAACCACACGTTGAAGATAAGTGTGCATGTGCCAACATGCAGACACACAGTCAAGCATACGGTCTCACATTCATACCTACATATACACTTCCATACACAAAAATCATGAGAAAAAAGATTTAGGAAAAGGTAACCTGTTAAAATTAGTTTTGAGCAGCAGTTTGAAACAAACCACCGTTTCAGCCGAGCAGGCTGAGGAAGGCTCTTCCCAAGTTACAACCACAAAAGTACCCAGGTCTCCTCTGGGTTTAAAATAACACCGCGCAACAGTAAAAGACCCTGATCAGATGGTCAGAGAGGGAGACAGAACGTAGGGTTTTATATTTTATTAATAACATTTTTAAATAAATTCTAAATTTTACTGGAAGCCAGTGAAGGGAACAAGGAACAGGTGATGTGAGAGTACCAGCTAGTTTTCTGGACTAACTGAAGATGGGCTAAGGAGGACTGAGAAGTACACATGAAAAGTGAGTTAAAATAAGTGTGTCTTAAAAGTTCCATGCAGTTGGGGGTCAGTAAAGGTTTGATGTTTGCGATGTTTCTTAGAAAATGAGACTGGATGAGCTTTGAGATCTGCGGGTTTCTGGCTATGATGTCAAATCACTCCCCAACTTTATATGTAAACCATTTGCAGGAAGTGATGAGTTGGAGCTCTAACTGTATTCTGGCACTCTAAAAAAAATCCATAAACACCACATTTTACAGAAACATGTTTTTTTTCCTTTTTATACTTTGTGACCTACTTTACCTACACTGATAGTGAGCAGTAACGAAGTAGGCTATAGTCATACACTTACTGTATAACACACAAAGGGGTTCTTTGTCATAATATTACTTCCAGATTTTATATTTAAGTACATTTTTCCATTAATAATTTAACTCTGTTTTTGCTCCAATTCTATTTTGATTTACCCAAAGTATTCTATATTTTTAAATCCTGATATCAAGCAATCTCTAGGGTTGCAACGGTATGAGATTTTCACGGTATGATAACCGTCTCAGAAAATACCGTGGTATTACGGTTGTCACGGTATTTCACAAATATTATTATAAGTTAAAGTGACCCTTAAAGAAATGACAACAAGGTTTTTTTTTGTTTTTATCGTACTTGGAACCATTTTAATGACAGTTTTGTTTAAAATGTCTCCTATACACCTCATGTTTTTATTTTATTTGTAAAAACTGCAATATTAGAATAAGGAAAAAGCCAAATCTGTAAATAAAAATGAATCTGTCGGTTTGGAAAGAAAAAAATTTTGTCTTTGTAAACAAATGTGATAAAAAGTGCAGGAGTATGAGTACACACAGACATATGTACTCTTATAATTAAACACCCTGCATTTAAAATGTTCAGTAAAATTATGAATCAGCATACAAACATAATTAATATCTGAGAAACTGATCCTGGGTCAGTGATCAACTACTGCTGTCTGCTTTATAACACGCGTTGTGCGGCTAAGTTAGTGGAAAATAAGCAGATCCTGCAGACAGAGGGGATTATTGCTGACGTCATCCTCATAATACAGATTTCACTCTTAAGGCTTTCATGCCGATCCTGATTTTAAGGGATGAAAAACAGACGCGACAAAGTTTAAACGTGAACTCACGTAAATGCCGTCTTTCACGTATGGAAAGGCCCTTAACACGGACATGCGCATCCAGCACAGCACGCGCTTCACGGGCACCGGCGTGTCTGTAGTTTGGATGACTCAGCACTTTTGCTGCTGGTTAGCGTGTGGACCGAGCATTTGTTAGAGAGACAGCTATTAAGGAGATACCCACTTTAATGTGCACGAAGGGATGGTGTCGTAGATGTGAGAACAAGTTTGACGTATTTCCTCCTTTAGCGGACACTTTTCTTCCACACTGTTTGCAAACGGGATACCGTCCTCACGCACGTCTGGTGCACATCCGTGCGTGAAATTCTCCGCTGCCTTGCGTTTTTCCCTTTTTACCGGTAATAAGCAAACATCCACGGTATGATAACCATCCATTTTAATACCATGGTATACCGTGAAACCGGTTACCGCTGCAACCCTACCAATCTCTTGTTTCTCTTGTTTCTTCTAGAATCGAAACTAAAGAAACACTTTGCATGTTACCTGTATTCAACATAATATTGAGGATTAAGTCCTGCGCTTCTCAGCTCTTTCTTCTTCTTGCAGAACTGAAGCAAAATGTGCTACAACAACACGCAGCAGAAAACTGCAGGAATAAAATATACTATGGGAGCAAAGGGAGAGAGCACCAGCTGAAATCTGGCAAAAGATGTACTGAAGGAACAAAAAACTGAGGGAAAACTGGGTGAGTGAATTTAGAGCACACATACACACACACAGAGAGCTGCAGGCGGCAGTACAATGCAGCCTTGTTATATTCACCTTCACTACAGCCAGTGTTCAGGGCAATTATCCAGGGAGCAGCCACACCTCAACCTACAAGTCGATCACAGAGCTATAGTTGGACAAACAACACCAGCTGTGACTATTAAAGAAAATGCTCAGCACCTCCTCTCCCAAACATATTTTCACTGCTTCAGTTGAAGCTGGATGCCATGTGCGCTGTGAAGCAGTGGGGGAAATGCAGACAGAGAGAAGTGTCAGCTTGAAAACTCTAAATAGAAAGAGCGGCTTTGGTCTTGGACACTTTTTGCAGGATAAATGCAAACAGTAGGGTGGCAGCTGCCAACTGTCCAGCGCCATCAGTTCATCAGTTCAGCCATGCTGGAGCTGATGAAATGTGTAAGGACACACTGGGGGAAAATAAGCTGCCTCCTTCTTTTAACTGTGCACACATACTAGAATATGTTAAGGTAGTCTGGGTGTCACAGTGAGATGGAAAAAGCAGGAGATTCCACGGCAGCAGTCATTAGGCTGCATGAGTTTGTTTTTCTAAAGGGGAAAACGTGCTAAAAAAAATGTGCCAGTAGTTTAACTGACCACTCTGTAATAGCCAATGCAATTCATTGATAATTTACCTCTTTAATATGTGTATATTTATTCTAAAGTTGTCTGATCCCTCTATTTTTCTTTTTGCTGTTACCACATTTACAATCCTGAAGCTTACATTTTGTTTGGAGTTTGAACAAAAATATGCAAAGGGCCTCCCGCGAGCACAGATAGAGCAAACTCAGCAATCAGTTTCAAGCACAGTCCTTATCTCACTGTGGCAATCAGGCTGATGAGATTCACATTACATGCATTATTTTCAACAATGCTGAAAAACATGTGCACTCACTGGCTACTTCGTTAAGTACACCTGTCATCTGCTCATTAATGCAAATATCTAATCAGCCAATCAAATGGCAGCAACTCAGTGCTTTCAAGCATGTAGACACGGTCAAGCCGAGCTATGGAAGTTAAAGCCAAGAATCAGAATGGGGGGAAAAGGTGATGTAAGCGATTTTGAATGTGACAGGACTGCTGGTGTCAGATGGACTGGTCTGAGCTTTGGATTTTCCCCCCACAACCATCTCTGGAGTTTACAAAGAATGACTGGAAAAAACAGAAAATATCCAGTGAAACTGCCTTGTTGATGCCAGAGATCAGAGGAGAATGGCCAGACTGCTTTGAGCTGATACGTACAGCATGGTAAACCTTCAAGCAGATGGGCGACAGCAGCAGAAGACCACCCGGGGTGCCACTCCTGTTGGCCAAGAACAGGAAACAGGCTCAGCGAGTTGGACAACAGAAGATTGGAAAAACGCTGCCTGTTCTTATAAGTCTCAATTTCTGCAACATTCAGATGGCAGGGTCAGAATTTGGGCTAAACAACATGACAGCATGGATCCATCCTTCCTTGAAGTAGCTGCTCAGGCTGCTGCTGGTGATGTAAGGGTATGAGGGATATTTCCTTGATACCAACTGAGAATTGTTGTCAGACGAGGACATGACAAAAGCGTCACAACAGCTTCTCCATGATGTCATGATTTAGGTCAGTTTGAACCACTTTTGAATATTTTGTTTCTAACATTTCATCCATGGCAGAAATCATTGAAAAGACGGTCAATGTCGAGTTGGAGAGTTGAACAGCGCAGAAAACTGTAGCGTAAAAGTGAGCACACAGTATGCAGGAACACCTCTCTCAAAATAGTTTGAATATTATAACCTTCATGAAGGTAGCAAGGCTTTTACAGACGTGTACCTACTGTAGTAACTGGCAACTGCAAGGGTGTATATTATAGTGTTTAAGTTGATTTTTTTTTTAAAAAAGGACGTGGGCAGTAGTTAAAAGGTCCGTGTAACAAAAACTAGCAACTCCAAAAGGAAGAAAATGAGCTTTATATTCATGTTTGTTTAGCCCAGCCGCTCTATAAAGAGTGGGAGTTTTTCTAGCAGAGAAAAATATGCATGTTGTTTCCTATTTAAAAGCCTTGTAGCTGTATTGGATTGTGGTCAGCTGTGGTTTCTGCCTGCACATATAATATTGCTTTACATACTTAATAATATTTATTTACATGTGTGACTTGTATAGTTATTCCTTTGGTTTTTAAGGGATGCGTGGCAACACAAGACAACAAGATGGACCCAGAAATACAAGGTTATCTCCTGTTTTAGAATAGATTTCCAGAAGTATAGATGGATTTTAATACAGGATTTCTAGCTTCAGTTGAGATTAATGTTTAATGTACCACATGTAAAATGGGGCAGCTTTGAGACCTCTGCTAACCTAACATAAGGGAGCATTGTATGGCAGGGAATTCCTCTGCACTTTGAAAGCAAGCTGTGGCTTTGAGAAGTTAGTGAGGCTTTAAGTTCCTGTAACCCCTCCTGAGGAAAAAAAAATAAAAGAAAAACTGATGGGAGGGAATAGCTTCAGGAATGGCTGGTATTCTGAAATGTTGTTCTTCTCCACAAGTTTATTTCTGTCTGTTTCATCGAGGCCCAGGGAAACTTTCCTCAGCCAATCAGAGAGCTTCATCTTCACACATCACCAGATTTCCACAATCATAACACGGAGCGAGGGGGTAGTATGGACAGCAACTCACAAGCAATAAAACACACAGGCCAGTGTTATAACAAGGGTTTTCTTCTTCTTCTTCTTCGTTTTCTTCTTCCTGGTGATGAGTGAGCTCAAGTATGATTAATGTAATCCCACCCTTAAGTAAACGGAGTGCAACGTTCATTAACCAATTCACACAAGATAAACGGCATCAGGATACGGTTATCCCTTCTAATTAGACAATCTCAGCCCGTGAAAGCTTCCCATTTATCAACGTTAAATCTCTAAAACAAGGTCACTGACGTCTCTGTTGAGGCTAGAAAATAGACAGACGCTAAGCAGCAGTAAAGAGGAGAAGTTAGAAATAAGAGCCTGACAGCCGTAACAAGAAATATGAAAATGACTTACCACTCACTTCTCTCACACTCTGCACTCTCTCCCGTCTGCCTCTCTTCTTCACTCAGTCTATGACAAAACTTCTCAAGTTGGTCCCTTAACCACACTCCGTCTCTCCCTCTCCCTCCATGGACGCACATGTGACTGCCACCGAACTGCCGAGCAGCAAAATGGCGACATCTAGTGGGAAGTCCAGCTACAGCACTGAAAATCAATAATCATCTCTTATGGAGCGCTGCGCCCCCTGACAATTTTCACAGGTAATTTATGGGCCAATTTGAACTGACTCAGTAAGTCATTTAAAAAGAAGCATCCGACGAATACGAATAGTCACATTAAATAAAGACATCTTTTTGTCCATCCTCAGACTCTTTTTTTGTCTGTGAAACAACAATGAATGATATTTTTATCATATGGTTGTGAAACACATTCACAGCTCACAATGTTTTGAAAAAATGTCAGCAAATTTAAATGTCGTGTAAATCAAAATAAATTAAATGAGACTATGATGGGGTCTGTGGCTTGCAATATATTTTCAGTATAATGCTCTTTAACCATTTCCCCATGCTTGGCAGTCATTTCCTATTAAAATTCATCCTTACTTCAGTGTAAATTGATTCATTTCAAATTGCCACATTTCACTGCATCTAGCAGTTGGGCAAACATTGCACTGGTTGTGCCAGAAGAAAGGAAACAGAAGGTTTCTGACACAACTTCCGGGGTGTATGGAGAAGAAAGAGGCTCTAAACAGGTTGACGCTCCAGCAAGCAGCAAGCTGTTGTTTACAATACAAGTGTCGCTGGTGCCAAAAGAAACTATTAATACATTTTGTTGTATTCCTTTGTGTACATGCTGAGATGTGTCACAGGTTAGGTCAGAGCTTTGACTTATGAATGGCGCAAGATGACTAGTCAGGAGATCTCCAACATCAGTTGGAGTCAATCTCTGAGGACCAGCTACACTTAATGCTCCAAATGCTGCAAAATATCTGATGTAATGTTTAAACAAAAATGGTGACTAAGTGAAGAGCTGTGTGGCATGGCTGACTGATTATGGTTATTGTTGGAATTATTATGTGAACTTTTATTTTGGTTTCCTATGAGTTATCATATCTTCTGTTTGCATAAGTTGTTTGTATATTATACTGTTGTTTCTTTATATTTTGAACTAGGATATGTGGTGACTTTCCTTAAAGAATGTCACTGTATTCACTTATATGGGCTGTTTTAAGCCTGCAGCAAAACACATCCCCCACAGCATACAGCAACAGACAGACAGACACATACACATTATATGCACACAGGAAGTCACATACACCTTGGCTAATGTATACCTTCCATGGGTTTTTTTCCACCACCATGTAAGGGTAAGAAGAGCCTGGAATGTTGTTTTATTACTTGTGTTGTAAAACTGCTTTTGAAACATCACGTGACTTTTACTTTGTAATAAAAACCACTGCAAAGGGAAGTTGCGCTGAGAACTACTTCCTCTCTGGCTAAGAAGCGGAGATTTACGTCTCTGCTCCGGAGGTCAGAGGTGAAGTGTCTCCATCGCTAGCAGGTATACCAAAACTGTCTGTGTGTGAGTGTTCTTTGCTGTATAAAATGATCTGAACCTATCAGCATCCA
>VUQK01041655.1:0-19094 GCA_015106715.1 Bujurquina vittata
CTGGGTTTATTGTGCTTCCTCACACTGAGGGTGTGTCTCTCTTTGGGCTGTTGTGTAGCAAGGTGGAAGCTGGTTGTGTGTTCCAGAGTATTATTGTGCTCATGTTTGTTTCTTTCTTTTTTTGGGTTTGCTTGGGGGGGTGAAGAGGTTCTCTCTCTCTCTCTCTCTCTCTCTCTCAATTGCTTGCTCACTCTCTCCCTCTCTCACTCTCCCCCTCTCTCGCTCTCTCCCTCTCTCTCTCTCGCCCTCTCTCCCTCTCTCTCTCCCCCCCTCTCTCTCTCTCTCTTCCTCTCTCTCTCTCCCCCCCCCTCTCTCTCCCCCTCTCGTTTATGAGCTCAGATTAAAAACACAAATATTAAATTGCTGCTGTTCACGGCTGGATTAATGAAGCTGTGATGAGTTTTCCTGTTTAAATTAAACGTTTATTATAAATTGTCATGAAGCTGTTCCCAGTGAAGGTGTGTGTGTGTGTGTGTGTGTTGGAAGTAGCACTAGCTGCTGATGCTAATGGAAGCACATTTCTAACCTTTCCTGCTGGGACACAAACATTCCCATCACCGGGATGATTCCTGTTCCTGGCTGTAGGTCTGGCAGCTGTAGTAGGACCGTCACTGAAACTGAAGCAGACACAGTGGGCAGAACCCACTCATGTCTCCGCCTCCATGTCTTCTTTAGGATGTTTTCCAGTCTCAGGAATCGTACTTTTTACTGTGGCGGTTGTTTTAGAAGAAGCTCCTGAAGAGTGAGCAGACAAACGTGGGCCGATCTGCTCACCGAGCTCGCTGACGCTCCACATGTGAAGGTTTAAATCCCATCTTTATCTTTTCTCAGGATCTGAGAGTTTGAGCTGTGATGTACTGTAGGACATATGGTACATGCATTTTTAACTTTAGCAGCCTGGGGTCAGTGAGACCTCCAGGTTTTCATGTCACCAGTTCTTCATCCCTCCAAAGTGAATCTCTGAGCCGTGTTCAGGCACGTTCAGGAATTTGGGGGAATGTCGGCATTCGGAAGAGCGAGTCTCCTTAAACAGCCCTCTGGATTATAGATCAATGCTGCAGCGTATGACTGATGTTAGTGTAATTAGTACTTTTTATTTGCCTTTTTCAGGCTGACTTTACTTCATTCCTGGAACAGTTCCAGCTGTTCCAGGTGTTTGAATGCCAGGCTCAGTGGAGGAAAGAGTTAAAGTTGTCTGTAGAGTAAATAATGTCGGCATGAGTGCATTGGTTACAGTTACTTTGCTTTCAAAATCCTGTTTCACCTCCGCTTGAGATGTAAAATAGAAATGCGCCGAGCCATTTTTTAATAAACAGACTCATCAATTTCAGGTCGCTCTAAATTCTGATGTGTCAAATTGAAATATAATTTCACTTTGAATGTTTTATTCCATTTCAAGGATTCTCAAATAGGCAGCATTAAGCCTGATGCCCTTCATTTATTCTGTTCTTTTGAAGAGGACGAGTCATTTTAAAAAGCATTTTGCTCGTCATAATTCAGCAGCAGCATTCCTCTGGTATTGATTTGCTTTCAGACTCTGACTGCAGCAGACCGGACTCACTGCATCACAGCTCAGGCTCCATCCTGAGACCCCTTTGGCTTAATATTAGCCGGACCTCCACCCTGTGACATTTACGTTTAAGTCTTTATGGTCAAGTGAGATAACATTATGTTACAGCTGAAACACCTCGGTGCTTCTAAATGGGAGCGAAGGCGCAGCAGGTGCATTTGTCTGTGCTGAGAGAGGGAATCTGAAGGCTGCAGAAGAGCCTGGTGCTGGTCAGTGTTAGCAGCCTCCTCATGAGCAGCAAAAACTGCTGACGGACATCGAATTTGTCTGCTGGCAGACTGGCTGCAGGTAGTTTTGGTGACAGCTGCTCACCCCGAGGTCGCGGGTACGACGCCCTCAGCTCTGACTGACTGGAGCCACTCGCACACTGATGGGCAACAGTCTGCAGATAATCCTCATCAAATTTCTTAACAGATTACATCATAATCAGCTGACCTCATCGACAGCACGTCAGCTGGTTGTAACTGGTTGTTACTGGTTGTTACTGGTTGTTACTGGTTGTAACTGGTTGTTACTGGTTGTACTGGTTGTTACTGGTTGTCTTCATCTACACAGTAAAATCAAGGTTTCCAGTCTAACCTGCTGTCCTGCAGCGTTCCTCTTTCTGTGAGGTTCCTGCTGGACTCTGATTGTAAGCAGTGTGAGTCTCTGTGTGTGCAGACAGCAGCAGATTTGTGATTTTTGTAACACCATGTTAGCCTCCAACTCTTTGGAGCTGGTGACTGAGAGTGGTTGCAGACCTGGTCCCAGACTCTGAAGGTAACTGAGTTGGTTGCAGTAACTTTGGCCTTGCTGTGGTCTCAGTCACTGTTTTCCTTTGTGTGACTGTAGTTTAGTTGCCCCAACAACAGTGACTGGTTTATTAACATTTTATCAGGACAATATAATCCACAAAGAGTGTTATTTGTAATCATTTCTATTTGGTGTGATTGGATGTGTGCTGTGAACTCGGTGCACCTCCGTGTGTGTGAACTAAAAAGCTTGAAGGAGAGCTCAGAACCCCCCAAACCCAGAAGAGAGCAGCTGTTACTGACAGCAGGACAGATATCCATTAGATTACCACAGAGCATGACGGGGGATGGTTTGCAAAGTGGCTTGCAGCAGCTGTCAGCCAGCCAAGCTACAGTGGCAGAGCTGCATGCATGTTTTAGCCTCAGTGAGTTTGTTATAAGTTCATCAGCTGGTTTTTCACATTTCTTTTGAAGGTTTTTGATGTCATTTTCTTCCCTCCGGTTTCATGTTCACAGAAGCTGGAAACAACCAGCAGGAAACAGACGACTTCATTTAAAGCTGTTTTTTCAAGATTGATATCAAATTATGTTTGTCCTTTCAGTTTGTTCTTTTAATCCATTTAAAACAACGGAACCTTTGCTTAGAAACATACTAGGAGATGAGTATTTATATATGAGAGCACTTGTACTTTTCTTCAAATGACCGCCTGCTTTTGATCGTTTCAAGTATCGAGTCCTCTCCTCGCTCTCAGTGGCAGCAGGCAGGTATCATTTTCTATTGTATAAAGCTTTTAGAGAAAAGGTCAATATGGAGACTCTCACCAACATTAGGAGGAGCGTTTTCTTTAACAGGGTCCACAATCCGTATCTGACCCTATTGTAATGACACTAATGCTTGATGAAGAACATATTGCAGAGTCATTGGCAGCAGTCATGATTGGCTTTATTAAAAAACAGACAAAAAGAAAAACATGTTGCATTACGAACCGCCCAAAGAAGAAGGCAGGATGGTGCATCATGGCTGTCGGTTTGGGGTTAGAGAGCTTTACATCCATGTGTCTGTGCTGAATTCATAAAGCAACAATTATGCAATAACAGCTGGGAATGACTTTGTTTTGAACTCAGCGGAGCGTGTGCAGCTGCAGTGAAAATGCATCAGCACGTCTGCAGTCTGTGGCTGTTGTGACACCCTGCAGTTGTGTTCAGTGTTGAGTGAGTGAGGACGCTCACAGACATAACACACTGTGACTGCTCTATTAGGCCTGCTGACTATACTGCACCTCATTAGGCACACTGTATGTGCCAACTGGAGGCTTTTCGTGTGGATGTGTGTTTCTCATATTTCACCTGTTGGGAGAACATAATTCTGTTAATACAGCACATTGTGGGGCTTGCCATCCTTTTGGGAATGAAAATGGAAAAGAGCCCAGCAGCATAATACTGTACTTACACACAGTTTAGTGCCATCACTGGGATTAAGGTTAGGGGAACAGTTTGGCTAATAGTTTCCTTCCTGTCCTACCTAAAGGCTGGCGGGCTAGCTAATTAGCTGTTATGAAGGTACTCGTACTGTAGCTGCTGCAGCGAGTGGGCTCCAGCTCACACCTGTAGCTCCTCGGTCTGTGAGCTGGAGGCCAAATCTAACAGGAACCTGCTGCAGGTGTACAACCCCAGCTACGGTCCAGTGGAAGCAGATTGCAGTCTTCTGAGAGTAGAACCAATTATATTGCTTGATGATGTATTTGTCAGAAACAACTTGTGGTTCATGAAGGGTCGATGTGCCATTTTTGCAGCTGTGACCTCAACACAACGATCAGCACGTCAACATCACATGCATGACAACAAATGAAGTACATCGATGCCACTATATGTTTACATCTTTCCGCTGTTGCACGTCTGTTTGTGCAGTTGAAATTTTTGTGTCCATTCTTGCAAAGTGTGCGGATGGTGCATCAGCACACACCAATGACTGCTGACAAATAGCTCATTAGCAATCAGAACAAGATGCCTGTGCTGAAAGAGAGATCTCTCTTTCACAGTGACACACACACACACACACACACACACACACACACACACGCTCTCTGTTTTCCCATGTCACTAAGCGCTTCCTGAGTTCTTTGGGGACCTGCTGTCACTGATGTGGAATCTGTATTTAGAGTGTCACACTAAGCTGTGGCGAAAGGTTAGGGAACACACACACATATGCACGCACACAGACACACACATTTGCACGCACAAATGCTGTGTGTAGGCAGTGAAGATGATTGTGATCATGGCTGGCGGATGCTGGAGCTGTTTAAAGAGGCCTGTCATTTGGTTTCAGCTGTGATAATGACACCCAGGTGCTTATTCTAATGAGGTGTGAGTGTTTTTATTTATTATTTATTTCCTCTTTGGTGAAAGGGCGCGCAGCAATCGTGGCATTTTTAAGCTAAAATTAAACACTGCTGCCTTCACTGTTAAAAACTGATTCAAACTATAATCAGATGCAGGATTGTAGCCAGGAAAACATTTCAGCGTGTGGCTGGGGGGTAGCATTAGCACGCTAACTAGCATTAGCTTACTAATGCTAAACAGTAATTGCTGCTTGCTGTTTGAGGGATGGTGAACAGTTAGAGCCATAATTCTTTTTGCATATACACCTGCAGAGTTACACTTATACATAATGACTCACACATATCACACAAACGTGTCGCACAGCGACAAAAACATTATAATCCAGGTGTTTTATCGCTCCCATCTGCTAACACCACCATGTTCTTAATGCAACTACGACAACAGGAAGTGACATCATTTTGTTGGGACCTGTAGTTTGTTTTCTTGCTCACAGCTTGGAGGATTTTTGAATGTTTAAGATGAATCCTGAAATTGTCAGCTCCCTTTTGTCCTCCTCTTCCCGCTCTCTGTCTCTCGCTCATCATCCATCTGTAATTTCCCTGACGGAACCCTCCCAAAGGGATTAATAAAGTTTATCTAATCCAATCTAATCACCATTTTGCTGTTTGTAGCATTGCACAATCACGCGTGCACATTGTAAATGATGCTAGCTGTGCTAGATTGTAGTGAAATAATACTGTAACACAGAGGAATCAGTGACAGGTTTGTGCCTGCTTGCTAATTAATTACAGTGATAAAGTTCTGATAGCGAAACGCTGAAATTCTCAGCCTGGAGCGGCGATCAGCCTCACTGTTACATTCAGATCATATTTACTGTAGTTCTGATGGGGAGATGTGTTGGAGAAGTAGTTTTGGCATTTCAACAGAAAGAAATCAGAGTAAAAAAGATGGATGATGAAAAGCTTGTTAGCTCTGCAGGTTTAAAGAACAACCGGGTCCAGTGATACACTTTAATTACAGCAATGCTTATTGTTCTCTCATTATACTCTTATTGTTCTCATATTGTTCTGATATTGTGTACAGGTGCTGAACACACACTGTTATCGCTTCGTCCTTTTTGGAGCTTTTAAAATGAATATAATACTGTTGATGAAACATAATTATTGATGCTTTTTATATAAAAAGCTTTGTGTCCAGAGGCATCAAACTTTTGGCTTGTCTGCGTGGAAGCAGCGTCTCAGGAATGTTTCAGAGGAATTTCCTTCAAATTAGGCACAAAGGTCCACTTGGACTGCTAAGAATGTGGTGGTCAAAGGTCAGGGCCGCTGTGACCTCACAAAGTACATATTTGGTTAAGAATTCAGCTGGAACTATAACAGACATTCAAACAAATATGTAATACAATGATCAGCACGAATACTATGCTGAGCAATATTCACTGAATGCAACATTAAAGTTTTATTTTCTCACATTAAACTCAGACAAACGCGCCCGAACTCGCTGCTGTTTCTGTCTGTGGGTTATGAACTCGTCTCTGACTAAATGAAGTGAAGTTTAAACACCACGGGCTCGGACCTTCCATCCATCTGAATCTGTTTGTGTTGTGATGTCATTTTTCTGTAAAGCTCAGTGACGGTGTCGTTCCCGGGGGGTGGAGTCAGTTTCCATCATGCTCGTCTAACAAATAATCTAAGATGAAAAGTTCACAGAAGCTGTCGATGCCCGGGGTCAGGCTCAGGGGTCAGGCTCAGGGAGGCCAGTTTCAAACCTTAAACTGAGCTCAGAATCTGCATCATTTATTCCAATGTTATTTTTCTCGTGTCAACAGAGCTTTTAAATAGAAATCTGAGCTTTTAAAACATGCAAATTCAATATGAATGTCTCCAGTTTGTGTTACTACAAAACCCTGTGATATGTGGAGCTGTTGGAAAGGCAGCGGTGCAGAAGCTCGAAGCCGTCAGGCGGCGTTGGCAGGAAGATGTGGCCTCCGCTTCACCCTTTCCAAAGAGCTGAGATCTCGCTGATTGTTGAGCTCTCTCCAGTGAACACCTGCTAAATGTGAGGCTGCAGGTGATGAGAGGTATCCAGGAAAGGTTACTGCTGGCAGGACACAGGACAGGAGCTTAAACGGCCGTCCATTTAGCCTGTAATTCTGCCTGACAGTGAGTGTGTCAGTGCAGGGAGCATCAGTGCTGAGCCACTCAAGGTGAAACTAACAAGTCTTATTTCTGTCTTCCTCACGATGGCTCCAGAATGTTATCAGAATCCTGACGCGACCATCAGCACAAATACGAACGTCTCTGAAGCCTTTGTGCATCTCTGCAGGGTCGCTGCAGACAGACGAGCGCGACATTGAGATTCAAAGAGAAGTACGAACTAAACAAGCAAACATAAAAGCATGAATCACTTTTACAAGGTCAGCCGGCCCAGCGAGGTTTCATCTGATCTTCAGAGCGGAGATCTGGCTCTGATACGAGCCGCCTTCAGTCTTTGAGGACCATCTCCATCTCCATCTCCTCGTTCTTTTATTGTGCGCTCGTTCTTTAGCCGTCACATTTACATCATCATTCAGTGTGTTTGGCAGTACTAATGAGGACTCACTGATGTGGTGATAAAGACTCGTATTTCTGTTTGAGGAGTCCGGTGGCCGATGCAGGCTCTGACCGCCAAACTCTGATTTTACTGTATATATATCTCGGCCCTCGTAACGATGGAGACTTCGTCCCTGCTGTGCTTGCTGCTGTTTCTCATGCTGTCAGAACTTCCTCCGTCACTGCTGCTGGAAACTGGGAGCGTTTGTGTAACGGCACCAAGAACGATGGTAAGCAGTGGAAAACGAAGCGGTCCAAACAGCTCAGAAAGAAGTGACGCCGCCCGGCTGAAGGTTCCTGCAACCGCATTCAGTGGGATTGAAGAGACGAGCTGTCAGAGGCAGGAAAAGAGACGGCGTCCGGGCAGCGTGGAAAACTGTGGGGATGCGGAGCAACGAGGGAATCTGTGCAGCCTGAAGAGACGAGATGAGGGAGACGTGAAGTGACAGGAGGAGGAGGAGAGGCGCAGAAGACGCTGGAGTCTGTGTGAGATGAAAAATGACCTTGTCAGCTAATCCGCCATGAAACAGCATGCACCCTCTCCTGCTACATCATTGCTGTAATGAAATACTACTTTATTATTAATTATGGACCACAGACTCTCATTAGCTATTTAATAGTAGACCAAAATGTGTGAATTCAATAAGAGCAGAGCTGATATGAAATATTCTCGCTCGGCTTCTCGTGTCTCTGATATGTAGTTATAGTTTCTGATATTGTTTTTCTGACCCAAAATCATCCACCTGACAGATCCTGCGTTATTCATGTGAGCACAGTGAGGTCACGCTGAGCTGATCTGAGCTTCGGCCGTGCTGCAGGAGGACGCCGCCATCAGGAGACGAGCACGCTGGGGTCATGAAGGGGAGGACGCGGTCAGCACTCAGGCAGGCAGTTGTGTTTAAGTGACGCTCAGTTGGTGCTCAGGTGAGACCAAGTGCACCAAGAAAATATCCTCCGTACTGTTACCGGCCTGTACCACTGAGCTGAGGCAGGATGGAGCCATGTTTACCCCCGACCCCCCCATCAGTGTCTGCTCAAACACTCGTCACTCCTCGTAGCTGACGGCAGTGAGAGGCGGTGCGGTCTTCTGCTGCTGCAGCCGGTCTGCTTCATGCTGCGAGGTGTTCAGAGATGCTCCTCTGCATCCTCGGCTGGAACAGCTGATCATGTGACTCACTTCCGCCCCCCCCGAGCTCCATCATCAGCGAGGCGTTTTCACCTGGAGATGTTCTGCTCTTGGCTTTATTTACTGTTTGAGGCCGTTCTCGTTAACCCACGAGGTGATTCACACGCTGCCATGTGATTGGCTGATTAGGGCAGCAGTTCTGTAAATACAGCTTTTGGAGCAGGGAGCTGACTGCAGTTTAGCTTAAAGCAAATCATTAATTAAGGAATAAAGAAGCTCCTGTAACAAAAAGCTTTGAGACACTGTAAAACAACAATTAACTGATCAGTGTTGGAAATCTGACCTGTTCAATATTTAAAGAAAGCAAATGAAAAAAAGGAGGTTTGAAGCATTAAATCTTCCAGATATCTGCTAAACATTTAATGTTCTTCACTGCCCGTCTAATTTCCAGCTTGTGCTGCAGTCATTTTAACAGTCGTTAATGAGAGGGGATCAGATATCTGTTAAACCTCTGAGTTTACTTAATAACATGCAGCGCTGCATCTAAATGGATTTCTGAGGCGGTCCACGTGGATTTGAATCTCAGTAAATCCATTAGAGACTGACCCTCAGCTGTCCCCAGGTGCAGCACGCCAAACTAATGCATCACCACGACTCCTCCTCTTGGTCACATTATGAGCGCCGATGCAGCTTCAGAGGATAAATTAGAATCGTAAACGAGAGAGCAAAGCTGAGAGATTAGCAGAGACAAAGTGGATAAAAGGGAGTGAAGCACAGTGCATCTGCGTCCTTCTCCACGGAGGAGACGACTGTCAACAACGGAGACAACGGAGAGGCGGGAACGCTGGGAATGACTCAAACAAGAGTATCACATGGTGGAAAAGAGGGACTCACAAAGATCAACAACTTAGCAGAGAAAATCAAACTGATTTAGAGGCAGAAGAGAGGTTGTTAATGAGACTGGAGATTTCCTCTCTTTGTGTCTGAAATGCTGAATAGATGCAGGAAGGACAGAAAAGTGCTGACAAATTCTTCTTTGGTTCCTGTCGGAGGGCGCGAGGAACACGGCAGTCACGTCTCATTCCACAACATTATTAGATGTCAGGCTCTGCACTGTAATTGTTCTTTGATTTGCATCTCTAAATATTTCAGGAGGACAGGTGCATGGGCATCTTTGTGCTTATTTCTGCAGCCTGATGAGCGCTAATGGCTTCAATTTCAGTAATATAGCCTTAATAGGTTCACTTTCTGGTCTGCAGGCGTGTGGTAATAGTAGTCATTATGCTGTCGGCTCCTACCTGGCTCCACACAGCACCGATTGTTGCACAGAAAGTTCTAGCACGAGTGTCTGTGTTTGAGTGGATGCTGACCCAGGATCAGCCAGTGGACTCATTCAGGGTCTCCTGCAGGTGCACCCTGTGGTTCAGCTGTGATATGCAAACCCTCCAGAGTCTGAACACACGGATGAAGATGAGTTTGTTTCTTTGGCTTTGGCTCCGCTGATATAATCGAATGAAATGTGGAATAAAGTGGGTGATACTGAGCTGCTGAACCTGTTGAAGAAGAAAATATGTGGCGGTATCGTTTGTCGGCCCAAACACGGCGATACAATATTGTGATTGTATTGTTTAGGGAGGTCTCTGATGGAGTCAGCCAAGGTGGGTTTCACAGGTGTGGGATTGATTTCACTGCTCGTTCAATAATGTGTTTGCAATAATAGCTGAAAATTCAACAAATGTTTGAGATCAAGTGATGAACTCTTTGTTATGCTACAATGCTAATGCTAAAGCATGCCCATCAATACAGTTAAATATGCTAAACATCAGATTCATACAGTCAACAAGACACAGTTTGATGCAGTGCACGTGGCCCTCAGAGGGGTCCACGTGCACACCCAGCAGCTAAACATAATGGCTCTGTGTTTGAGGACAGGTGATGCAAGGTCATTTCTATCTAAGAGATGAGGAAGCTGCTGCCGTACACGGGAAGAGCCTCAGTCTGTCCCATCATCACACCCAGATACAAGCTGCATATTTTCCACATATCATGAGCCATAATGTCCTGCTGTGCTTTGGATAAGGAGACAATGGAGTCTGACTGCAGGCTGTTCCACAGCTCCTGCAGCTCAGTCTGAGTAGCTGTGACGATGCTTAGAAACAAAGAAATGAGACAAAGTAACAGCTTTGCATTGGAGCCATTGTTGTTTTGGAGTGTGAGGAGGAACCTGACTCACCTACATGACAGGCTGACATCATGAATCTGTGTCAGCTGACCTGCTGACACCTGCTGGCTGCCATCAGGTCATCACAGCACTGCAGATGCTTTAAAAATGTCAGTACATCAGTAATCAGTCATTTCAGGTCAGCTTCAAGATGGGAAAGAAGCGCCACAGCTGAGAGGTGGAACCTCAGTTTGTCCTCAGTGGAACCTCAGTTTGTACTCTGTGGGTCCTCTGTGGAACCTCAGTGGGTCCTCTGTGGGTCCTCTGTGGGTCCACTGTGGGTCCTCTGGACTCAGTGGGTCCACTGTGGGTCCTCTGTGGAACCTCAGTGGGTCCTCAGTGGGTCCTCTGTGGAACCTCAGTGGGTCCTCAGTGGAACCTCAGTGGGTGCTCTGGTAGAGGTGCACTCAGTTTGGCTAAAAAGAAACTCTGAATCCAGATGTAGAAGCTCTGACTTTGTGTCTGCAGTGATCACTGAATGATCATTCTCAATAAAGCAGCCTAAAGCTAATTAAGTTACACACTGTGTGTAAACAAACACACACACACGGCTGTAATTTAGTGCACAATTAGGAGACGAGTACTTGTAGGCGTTCAGACTTCAGTGAAGCAGATTTTAGCTGCTGTGTATGAATCAGATAAAAATGCATTAATTTGTGATGCAATCAGCAAATTAGTTTTCTTACAATATCACTGAAGTCCATTTAATGAGATATAAGCGTCTGTGTGCAGCACTGACACATGGTCACGCCCCCCAGATATCCCACTGAAACACCTCGGACCCCCCCGAGTGTTTCCTTAAGCGTGCACGCTTCACAGTCAGAGAATATTAACAGCATTTCAGCAGATGGGCTCTAATGCACTCCGGCAGCAGCGTATCAAACTGACGATCGATACGTCCAAGTCGAGCATCACTCTGAGCCCGGCCGTATCTCAGGAAACGGGAAATAAGATCCAGCAGCATGTTACCTTCTGAGGCTTTTCAACTCTTTATTTCATCTGGGGAAACTTCCCGTGCAGGGTGGACGTGCACCTCCAGCAGTGGTGGCACAAAGCTCCACACTGAAGCTTTCTGATGGAGGCCTCACTCAGGTGTACAATAGAAATGGCCTTCATGTGGGATTCAAAGCTCAGTGATGCTGTGCGACCAGCCCGCTCTGCACTCATGAAATGTTCAAATATCAATCACATGGTTAATTTGATTTCAGGCAGTGACGAATTGTTTTTGCTGTCAGCTCTTTAATAGAAACACTTCTGGAGATGCAGGAAAGAAAAGAGCAAAGTTCATTGTGACGTGTTCAGTAGATTCAGGACGAGCTTCATCGTTTATTTCAGCGGGTACTTCAGGATGTCTGCTCATAGAGGACTCATTGAGGGATTCTGACCTTGTTCAGCAGATCGGAGGTGTTCTCCAGCCAGATGTGGCCCGCGAGCTGCTCATTGGTCAGTGCAGAAACAGCTGAAATCTGAAGCAACGAGTGTGATCACAGGCTTCTCTCCCACTCAGCCTCAAACCGTGTGAGGAACATGAAGGAGCTCAAAGGCTGAGAGGAGCATTACATCAGACAATGTTGGAGGAACTCTGGGGAACCTGTGCCTGCAGCTGGTTTCACATTTATGTCATGAACTGTAAAATTCCAGGCATGTTAAACAGGGAGAGCCTACGGTTTATCCCAAACACCAGCTCGCTTGTGCTCTTCAGCATCAGCAGGTAGATCAGATTTTAGGTCTGTGGAATCAACACCCTTCATCAGGAGCACCTGGTCATACACTCAGCCTCTCATGTGGCAGCAGTTAAAGGGAGCTTCCCATCAAACATGAGAACAGAGAAGAAATGCACTAACCGCTCCACACAACCGTGAACAGAAGAATAGCTCAGAATTCACGTCACATCCAGACTGGAGGCAGACTTGGCTGCAGGATCAGAAGACTACAGCAAGTTCAGAATGTTGCAGCCAAGAGCAGAAAAGTCAAGCTGCTCAGAAACACGGACAGGCAAAGATTGGACAAATGAAGTCCAGACCTCTGCTGAGGCAGCACGTCCAGGATTCAGACCTCTGCTGGATTCAGGTCCAGGATTCAGACCTCTGCTGGATTCAGGTCCAGGATTCAGACCTCTGCTGGATTCAGGTCCAGGATTCAGACCTCTGCTGAGGCAGCAGGTCCAGGATTCAGACCTCTGCTGGATTCAGGTCCAGGATTCAGACCTCTGCTGGATTCAGGTCCTGGATTCAGGTCCAGGATTCAGGCCGCTTCATCCCGGGATTGGAGCCTGTCTGGGTTTTGTATGAGCACAACAACATTTCCATCCTAATAAATCACAAAACTCTGAGTTCATGTGGACTTCAGTAGCACCCCCCCCCCATCTGAATCAGTAGAGTGTCAGACAGGTGACTTATTGTGTTGTTGGAGGTCTGCTGACGTGTGGAGGTCCAGAAATCTGAGGTCAGCCTCGACCTTCTGGGTGGCTGCTGGTTCCTCAGCGCTCCACATTTCCAAATCAATAATATTGCTTTGAGTGTGTGTGTGTGTGTGTGTGTGTGTGTGTGTGTGTGTGTGTATGAGTGAGAGAGGAGAGTTTGGCTAAGACGTATCCTGCAAAATCCACGTTTTAGCCCTTCAATACATTTTGTTGTGTCCTTTGAGTGTGTAGCAGTGCAGGAATGTAAGTGTAGTCTCTCCCGGTGCTGCGTAGATGTCGTTGTGTTCTTTTTGGGTCATATTATTCAGTCTGTTCAGGTTTCTCTGTGTTACGTTGTAACGTTGTGCGATGTGCGCACAAATACATACACGTCGCACAAAGTGGGTCAGATTCATGTTGTGTGACAGACGAGAATACACATTTACAGCCCAGCACGCACACACAGGTCACAATTACCTGTTTAAATTGGAGCATATTCAGAGCCAGAAATATGCTGATGTCTAATAATCATAATGATATATTAGAGCTGCGCACAGCTCAGGAGTTTATAAAACCTTTGAATAATTAAGCAAGAAATCAGGTCTCATTGTCTTCTTGGTGTTGTTGTGTAAAGACGTATACGTGCACTCATCGTTGACAGATGACTCAAGATTGTACAGCACCAATCTGTAATCATTTAGAAAAACAGCCGCGAGGCTCAAAGTTTGACTTTCTCTTTGATTTTCTCTGATCCACATTTATATAGACACTCATTTAACCTTTTAATAAACGTGCTGAAGGTTCTGTGGTGGTAGCATCGTGCTGTGGGGCCGTTTTAGTGGTCCACTGTGCAAAGTGGACGAATAATGAAGGAGGACCACCTCCAAACTGTCCAGCACACCTTAAATTATCAGCTAGACCGTTAAAACTGGCACGTAACGGTGTTCCAGCAGGACAATGATCCCAAACTATTCGGCTTTCCCAAAGCGCCGACCTCAGCCCTGCTCACACTTTGGACCAGGTTTGAAAGCCGGGTCTGTGCCAGGAAACCAGCAGATTTAAATGTTTTGGTCCCCGAGGCTCGACCTTCACTGGTGCACGCAGATCCCAGCAGATATATAACTGTTATTTTATGTTATAACACTGGGAGCAGGTTAATAACATGTTAATAATATGTTAATAATGCAGTTCATTAGAAAGCACGGCTGGTCTGTCAGCCACACGCTGGAGTCCCATCAATCGGGTTTTTCTCATCCACCTGCCAGTGGAGAACGCCGAGGTTAGCATGTGGCTCCAGCACGCTAGCGCCGTCTCACATTTGAAGCTGCCTCCTGCATTGTGGTGATTTTCTTCTTGTGCTGAACTGTGTTCACAGGGTTTATTTGAGCCGTCTCTCCTCCAGCCGGCCTCCTGGGCTGCGATCATTGCGTGCAGAACAGAGGCAAACAGGTAGCTTCGTAGCAGAGTTTTTAAAGAGTGTAAAAGGAGCTGTCTCCAGCATCAGGCTGCAGCTCGCTCTGCTGTGGGCAGAAACCATCTTTGCTGCCTCTGCGGTCGCTGAGTGCTGCTGAAACAAGAGTTCTTGCTTCTTCTGTTTGGAGGCGATGACAGCACAAAGAAATGCTTCTGATGGATGTTCAAGGAAAACAAGCAAACTCAGATTTTACAGTGTGCTTCACATCGTGTGTGTTTGTCATTCATCCACGAGCAGGAAGTGAAATAAAACCCCCTCAGATAGATTTCTCCCTCCGAGATGGACTTACAGAAATGAGGCGTCTTTAAAAAGGCCCCGAGCCTCTCAGAGCTCCACAGATCCTCACCGAGAGGCCGAGTCTGCGACCTCTGAGGTCAAGCTGGAAGGTTTCCAGTTTTTACAAACCTTCGTGTGTGTGTGTGTGGCTGTGTGTGTGTGTGTGGCTGTGTGTGTGTGTGGCTGTGTGCCGCCTCCACAGGTCATCATGTTATACAAACCATTGTTACAAATGTGTAACTTTAGTTTTGCACTGATTGTGTCCATTGTTGTGTAACTGTGGAGCGCCCATCACTCCCACTGTGGGGGGGCTCTAACCAGCCGTTGCTGTTGCGTGGAGGCTGTAACGCTGTAACAAATGTAACGATCGTTTAGTTTTAAGGTCGCTGAAAATGTTTTCATTTAAAATCGCTCCTTTGAGGAAACTCAGATGCAGTTTTATGGAAATGGACAAACACGCCTGTGCTGCTCGTTGTGGAGGAGCAGAGCGACGTACTGCAGAAAGAGGAGATGAAAGACGGAGAAAGAGGAGAGGCTGCGGCAGCAGGAGACGATGTGGTTAATCGTATCGGAGGAGAGGGAGATGGAAGTGGCCGATGATGAGAAAGTAGCCGGACTGTGAAGTGATGGAATGATATGCTCCGAGAGGATGAGGAATAGAGCTGAAAATGAAGGAACAAAGAGAACTCTGAGAGCACTTTGGAGTGAAAAATGAAAAAAGGTGAAGATATGTGATGATGATGATAGGAATAAACTCTTAGATGAAGAAATCTCAGACACATTGAGAAAGAAACTGAGTCTATGAGACTGAGAGGACCACGGCTATGCTGGAGACCTGAGTACCTGTTAGCTCGGGCAGATTAATCTCATCCTGCACTGAGCCCACCTGAGCTCACCTGAGCCCACCTGAGCCCACATCAGCTGATGACCCAATGCACGTCTAATCACACAATCGGCAAATCTCTCATAATCTCTCACTTTGTTTAAGCTGCTGCAGCCTGACTGCAGTGCAGGGGGCTGCACACCTGCAAGCTGCTTTTAAACCCACCTTTGCTCTAGCTCCGCCCTTCAGGCTGAGTCTGAGTGTGAACAGGACAAATAATCATCAGGGCAGGGGAGGTTTAATGATGATCAAAGTGTAACTTTAGGAAATGCAAAAGGCCTGAGAGGACAGGTAGGATGCTCGGGGGTGTAAGTAAAATTAGGCAGAGTAAACGCTGAGGCGAGCGCTTTCATTTGAGCATAATAAATGATACCTATGGATGAGGACGCAGCAAAATGAGAAACGCTAAATGAGGCAGAAATGGAATAAACATCATTTTAAAAATGACAAAGCAGAAGCAGCCCAAATGAGGAGCGCACGAGGACGAAGGATTTGGAGAGCAGAGAGTACCTGAAGGCTGCAGCTCCAGCATATGTGACAGAAGAGAAGCGAGCTCAGAGAGCCGGCGCTCCTCCTGCCGTGCACTGATTCTGCTGTCACGGTGCACTGACGTGCACTATTGATTCCTGTGCTTAAGTCTGGCAGCAGGTCCTCACAGTGCTGGAGTAGACTGGGCTTGCTCACACACACTTATCTCTCAGCTCAATGACAACATGCCTCATCGCGCGTTCTGGAGCACGCCGCCAACCAAGTGTGTAAATGGATGTTTTCCATAATTATACTTTTCATCTGGGGCGAGAGGAGGGAAACAATAACACAGGAGTCGCATTTCTGAAATGAGATGATGCAGCGCTCGTCCACAGAGGTGAGGAGGCGCTCACGACTCTTACCCACTTTATTATTACACAGGCGCACACACACACACACACACACACACACCTCCTTCTCCTGAGACCTTCCTCTGTGTTTGGCGTGTGTGTGCGCGGACTGAGAAGAGATGTTGCCAGATGTGGCTGCAAATGAACAGCTGTTACTCAAGTCCACAGCTGCCTGTTGTGTTGCTGTGACACCCTTGCTGTTGCCTTGGCAACCCCAACTGTGTGCAACATGGATTTTACGTTGGGGAAATCCTGCCGTGAGGAATTCGAGTTCACGTCCTGCTCGCTGATGTCAGTGCTCGGACCGCAGGGAGTTTGAGTGATTGGCGGGTGCAGACATTTCCTACGCTGTGTGTGTGTGTGTGTGTGTGTGTGTAAACTTGCCGGCGATGTAATTAAGTGCATGTTCCGACAGTGAAAGTGTGAAATTGGACGCATTATAGATGGACTGGAGGCAGAGACGACACAAGATGAGGGAGAGAGGAAGGAATGCAGTGATGAAGACTGTGGCAGGAAGCTGACTGATGATGCAGAAGACGAAGAGCTCGTCCTTTGGAAGGGTTTTCTGCTACGAGTGGTCATGAAATGTAATCTGAGCTTCATCGGCTACAGATAAAGACACACGTGCGTAAGATCAGACATGGATGCTTCCTCTTTACTGAACACAGAAACAGTGTCTGCCTCTCAGAGTCTGTTTGCTTTGATCTTTGCAAAGGATTTAAAGATAGTTTATGGATGTTCAGGTCCTGCAGTGTCATCACATTGCACTGATGCTGTTCTGCACACATTGATGAACTCAGGAAATCATTTCACCCCCAATAAGAGGAGCAAGTTGTGACTATAGTTGCACCTACAATACTAATGCATGCACATTTCTGCACTGGTTTCTAACTGTGGATGTTAAAAGTCTCTGACCTCATCACAGACATGCATGTAGCATGTAGCATTACCAGCTTTCTGGGTCATTTTAGCCACTGCAGTGATGGACACGAGTGCATGTGTGACATTTGCAGCACGTGCACACTTTGAGCTTGTGGTTATCTCCATGTTTCACTGAGAGCTGCGTCTCTGTGTGCTGCATGGAGCTGCAGAGAGAGAGCTGAATGCACATTAGAAACCGCAGCCGGGAAACAAAATGTTACTATTTGCATGTTCTTGCTGTTCAGGGTATTTTAGTGGCCTGAGCAGTTTGTGCGGCTAAATGTTACCAAGCTTTCAGGTTTGATCCAAATAAAGCTTCTTGATTGTCCTCTGGGATGTCAGGGGGCGTGGCTTCCAGGAGCAGGTGGAGATTATGAATGGAAGTCAATATGAAAGTAAATGTTAGCGTTCATTATCCCTCTGAGCCGCATCTTGATCACAGTGGAGCTTTGCAGACTCCAGTTGGCTCTTCTTAATGTCATTAAGCTGCTGCACTCTAACCTGTGATCGTCTGAATGCTGCTGACGCGCTGCTGCTTCTTGACAGTCTTTGCCGTGCAGTGAAGGGAAGGTTAAAGGAAGCAGGTCAGAGCAAAGGCAGCAGAATGGATCAGAGTGAATGTGTGATTGCTGCTTCAGTCAAATCCTTTGGAAGGACGCGCTGTTCTGAGCAGATCAGCACAACGATGCTGAGATTGTCTCGTCCTCCAACGTGCGTCTCAAAGTTTCATGCACAGCGGGTGGATCACGCCGCGAGTGTTCACACCGAACCGCAGACGTGCTGGGAAGGTGTAATGGAAAAGCTCACATCAGGGATCTCGTGCGTTTCTGGGATGCACCTGGGAGCAACAGTGTTTGCACATGCAGACGTGCACAGGCAGCTCGGGCACGTTGTGTTGTGATTGGAGGCTGACACATTCATCTGCAAGGTGTGCATTTGATAGGCCGGGATTAGGAGGATGGGGGCTCGGGGAGGTGCTGTGCAGAGAGGAAAACCGGCACATTAAATTAGCAGGACACAGTGAGAGGAGGCAACACACAAACTGCAACAGTGAGAGGAGGCGCACACACAAACTGCAACAGTGAGAGGAGGCGCACACAAACTGCAACAGTGAGAGGAGGCAACACACAAACTGCAACAGTGAGAGGAGGCGCACACAACCCTGCAACAGTGAGAGGAGGCGCACACAAACTGCAACAGTGAGAGGAGGCGCACACAAACTGCAACAGTGAGAGGAGGCAACACACAAACGTGCAACAGTGAGAGGAGGCGCACACAAACTGCAACAGTGAGAGGAGGCGCACACAAACTGCAACAGTGAGAGGAGGCAACACACAAACTGCAACAGTGAGAGGAGGCGCACACAAACTGCAACAGTGAGAGGAGGCGCACACAAACTGCAACAGTGAGAGGAGGCGACACACAAACTGCAACAGTGAGAGGAGGCGCACACAAACTGCAACAGTGAGAGGAGGCGCACACAAACCTGCAACGGTGAGAGGAGGCGCACACAACCCTGCAACAGTGAGAGGAGGCGCACACAACCCTGCAACAGTGAGAGGAGGCAACACACAAACGTGCAACAGTGAGAGGAGGCGCACACAAACGTGCAACAGTGAGAGGAGGCGCACACAACCTGCAACACTGAGAGGAGGCGCACACAAACTGCAACAGTGAGAGGA
>VUQK01041657.1:0-13420 GCA_015106715.1 Bujurquina vittata
ATGGTTTGAAAGAGGAGTAAAAGAAACCATCTATGTCCACTGTGAACAACCATCTTTGAATAGAGGAGGTGGATTACGCCACCAACTTTCCCCCACTTACAGTGCTGTCCTGAGCTCCATTCCCAGACGTCTCAACCCCCATTCACACCTTTTTTCCAGCGACTCCAACAGGCCACATGGAACAATGGAGCGTAGTCCTTTGATGGTTTCAACTGAAACCACTGATGGAAATGACCCACGCCCCCCTTCACACCTTGGCACATGTGTTAATCACATGAACAATAGAGGGTCATAAACACCTCCAGGGGACTACGCCCTCAGGGGTTTAAATACCTGGGTCTCTCCACCATTTGTCTGAGAACTGAAGAAGCCTTTCGGATGAGAGGCGAAACGTCTTCAACTAACGAAAAGAAGTCCAGTTGCCTTTTTTCAAGCTCCAGAGACTATGATGACCTTGATGACTGAGAATCTACACAGACACCATTACAGATCTATAAAGATAGTTACAGTAACAAAGTGTAAAGATATTTATAAAGATATATTTCTTCATTTTCAGTATTGTTGGGTCTTTATCTTACAATACAAAGCGCCTCGAGGCAACTGTTTGTTGAGACTTGGCGCTGTATAAATAAATAAATACAATTGAACATTTGGGCAGCGCGGTGGCGCGGTGGTTAGCACTGCTACCTCACAGTTTGAATATCATCTCGAAGGCCTGGGATCGATTCTTTGGCCCAGGCCTCTCTCTCACTGTGTGGCGTTTGCATGTTCTCCCCGTGCCTGCGTGGGTACTCCAGTTTCCTCCCACAGTCCAAAGACATGCACTTACTTGGGTTAGGTTAATTGGCTAATCTAAATTGCCCACAGGTATGAATGGTTGCCTGTGACTCTGTGTTGGTCCTGCGACAGGCTGGTGACCTATCCATGGTGTACCCTATGTCAACTGGGATAGGCTCCAGCCCCCCCGTGGCCCTGAAAAGGATAAATGGGTGGATGGGTTTCTTTATTTTATTTATAAAGCCTTCATATATTCTGTTGACTACCGTCTCCTTACCAATATAAGCAGGGACATCATACATCAAAAACACATAATAACATTGGAAATCAGTTTTTTGTTTTTTCTGAAATCACATTTTGGCACAACACCTGCATAATATCAAGTTTCCAGAGAAGAACATTTGCAAAGAAAATGTTCAATTTGGCTCCACATGGTTGTGTGTGCAGATTTTCTCAGTTTTGACCTTGAAGAAGAACCGCTTGAGATCCAAACTAGGGGACTGCATGGGAATGAAAGTGTACCAATATATATGCATATTTCCTTCTTTAAAATAATGCCGTCAGGGACTGCTGGTCTGCGAGCACGTTCACGTTGTCAAATCTGGCCCGCTTGAAAACAGTTTGGACACCCCTGTGTTAGACTGACTGGCACACACGAGTCAGTTTATATTATGCAGCTTTGTCACCCAGCAGACCAGGGGTGCACTCCACTGCAAACTTTGTGTTTTGCATTTTGTTTGCCGTTTCTCCCACTTACGTTTTTCATCAGCTTTTAATGTTTGCTTTCACTTGCTGCTTTGATTTAGGTACAAAAATGTTCTTGTTAGGTTCAGAGACAGATTGTGGTTTGGGAGTGGAACAGCAATAACCCTGCTTGTTGAAACTGGCAAACCAATATCACTAATGTCATATCCCAGTGTGCACGGCACAGGTGCCAAAGAACTGCAATGGCATTAACTGACGTCTCGAGACCGGGAATGGGCTGTACTGTTATTTCTAAAAGGAACAAGCAAATCTTTGTATTTTTTATGTAGAAATGTTAGAAACATAAAACTTGTCCTTTTTGACATTTTAATATCAGAATATTGACCAATAATTTCAGGAATACCGTGGAGCAGAGAGCTTAAGTTAAACAAATGTATGAATTATACAGTGTTTTACAGTCCCACATCACTAACATGGTCTCACAGGTTCAGCCTAGATGCCCTCCTTGAAAGAAAGGCGATTCCTGCTTTGGGCCACAGCTACAATCAACCTCACACAAACACTGAGACAAAATATCAAAGAAAAGAACCGTGGTGACTTCTCAGCTGAGTCAGCGAGCTCCTGTCCCAGCAGCAGAGGAGAAGGAGGGCAGATACAGAGAAACAGAGGAAACTGCTGTGTCTTGGTTTTGATAACCAGCCAACAAAATCGCTGAACCTTTCATCTGGGGGTGTTTGGCAGGGTGGAGTATGTGTATGTTCTGCTGCGAGTGTCTGTGCTCCTCCGTCCCGTTTCTGCTTCCCTAAGACAGTCACACAGAGATGCTAATCCATCTTCATCTGTTACGGCTGCTGTGCTGTGTGCAGACCGTGGCCTCTGAGGGGAAATGCATTTCGGTGCATGCACACATACAAACTCTCTTTCACCTAACACGCTGAGCTAGTGCAAATTTGTTAACAACACCCCCTTATATTACAGGATGCCAAGTGACCCCCTGCTTCTAATCACAAGTCTTATGATAACTCAGAACAGCACAGTCATCACATTTCAGGATCAGTTATGATAGCTGATTAAGCTGGAACAGGAAAAAAAAAAAAAAGGAAATGAGTATAATTCAAAAAAGAAAATAATTTTGGGGCTTGGAGACATGAGGCATCACTGATGTTACAGAATCTGAAATTAAGCACTTCAGTGCAGCAGAATCTGACATAGAGGGCCCTAATTCTATACTGTCCCATATTTATTTACTTTAATCATCGAAAGAACAACTTTGGCTGATCTTTAGCCACAATATTTACTGCTAATTTGACATTAAAAAGAATTAAAAAGGTAAATGAAATGAAAAATAAACAAAATGGAATATTGGACCAACGAGCTGATCCGTTGTAGACAAAGGCTACAACTGTTACTTCAATAAGGAAAGTTAATTTGACAGAGCTGAACACGATTTATTGAGATACTGAATTAAATTAAGCTGCCTGGTCAAGATGTTGATGGCCCATCACAGCAGAACATGATTTCAGCCATAATAAGAATTAAGACTGGACCCCTGGAGTCTACAACCCCCAACTGGTGGTGGTGAAGATGAAGATGGAGTCTTGGACGGAGCTGGGAGTGAGCAGGGTGGGTTGCACAACTAAGAATCTGAAAGGCACTGAGAACACTGAGGTTCAAAGTGTGCAGATTGGAGGCTGACTGCCTCAAAGAAAGAGGTCAAGAAGATAATTGGACCAGCGTAATTATATCACTATGGGGTTTGACAGCATGGGGAAAGTGTAAATGATGTAAAATAAATAAATGAGTGATTACAATTCCTCCTTATTGAACTTACACATAAGCTCCATTTTGATAATGCTATCTGATATGATATCAGTCTGCTGGTTCCATTACATATAAACTATAAAGAAGCTGAAAAGGTGATTAAAAAAAACAAAACAAATGTGATGACTTAGCATGTGAACTGAAATCTATCCTCTTGTGACCAAACTCCAATAGACACATGTCCAATAAGATCAACCAAAATAGCAGGATCCACGGGATTTCTTCACCAACTTTTAAATATGTTAAGATTTAACCGAGGTTGGGGAAAAAAGGGAGCATGGTGGTGTGGTGGTCAGCATTAATTCCTCACAGCTAGAAAACAAATCTAGGCCTGGGTTTAATTCCACCTTGGCCCAGGCCGCTCACTGTGTGGAGTCTGCACGTTCTCCCCGTGACTCCCACAGTGCAAAGACATGCACTTACTGGTGTTAGGTTAATTGGCCAACCTAAATTAGGTGTGAATGGTTGTCTGTCTTTCTGTGTTAGGCCTGCACCACAAACAGCACTGGAACAAGCTGGCGAAGAGTGGTTAGAAGAACCGGCCTTTAAATAATGCAAGTAAATTAGGATGAAAACTTTCCTTTTTGATAAAGATTATAGTTAGGGCTGAATCAGGAGACCCTGGAACACCCTCTGGGTTACGCTGCTGATGGTTCCCATAATGCACTGTTTCTTTTAATTCACCTTATGTACTCTGTTTATACTTCACTCTGTATTTAATCGTTAGTTATTAGTAATCTCTCACTCTCTTCCACCGCATGTCTTTTGCCCTCTCTCTCTCCCCTCAGCCCCAACCGGTCGCAGCAGATGACCCCCCCCCTCCCTGAGCCTGGTTCTGCTGGAGGTTTCTTCTTGTTAAAAGGGAGTTTTTTCCTTCCCACTGTCGCCAAGTGCTGCTCATAGGGGCTCGTTTTGACTGTTGGGTTTTCTCTGCATTATTTTAGGATCTTTACCTACAATACAAAGCGCCTTGAGGTGACTGGTTGTTGTGATTTGACGCTATACAAATAACATTGAATTGAATTGAATTGAAATTCAATGATCACAGCACTGTGATCAGTTGCTCCAAAGAGGGAACCGCTGGAAACCGTTAAGTAGCTCCAAGGGTAGAAAACGTAGAAACATATGTGAAAGTTGGTAGATGTAGCGGAGAGACAACGAGCCAAAGGGGGAGAGAAGCAGAGAGGACACGAACAAGACAGACCAAGCTGCTTTGTCAGCGTCACGTTTTTGTTGCTTACTCTTTCAGTACAGCTTGGGAAATTTTCCTTTTAATAAATAGGAAAAAGAAAAGGACGCAATCAGCACCATGAGGTTATACTGTACCATTTGGTTCGGTTCATACTCTAATCCATTTGGCTACAAAAGCTGCCAATTCAAATGGTATGCTGAAATAACTGAAGAGGAGAGTCTTTTAAATTCTGAAAGTGAAATCTGATTCATACCAACCACAGACATGGCATGAGTTTAGAAATCGATTTCAACCAAAAAAACACTATTGCTGGTGTGATTCCTTCATTTTCAAATGCAAACTTTTGTCTTTGACAATTTTTCATTGTCACCTTCTTGACTTCAATTGAAATGTGATGCAATGTAAAATTCTGATTGCCTTCATCAGCCCCTCAGAGCTGAATGCCGCGAATACTGTGTTAAAATACTAAAGGCATGTTTTCTCTTGATTGCAGCTCCAAGTTAGGATCATTAATTATAATGTTCGTCATCTACTGAGGGCAAAGTATTCACTTTACAAAACTCTGAACTGTAATGGTTAGTTTTATACATGAAACCTAAAGTATTATATGTAACATGAAGAAGGATTATTTAGGTTGGTTTGAAAGGAGTTAAATATCGCCAGTGTTGAAGATATTTCTTTGAAGAATTTTTTAAGATGCTATTCAACACCAAAGGTAATCCAGTGGTGACTCATCAAGTGGCAATGAGGGCAAAGAATTGCATTATTTATATATTTACAGTATCAGAAACTGCGCATCAAAGTAACTCCCTTCGCTGTGACCTGTTGTTGACATTCTCGTGCTGTGTGCAGCGTAAAATCAGGTCACTGCTGCTCACAGAATGATGGAAAAGATCAATTATTGCCTGACTTCTTTATTGACAAAGGCAGCTTGCATTGCTGCCCCCGGGACTGTGTGTGTATTAAACCACATTTGCTGCGAGTGTGTGAGTGACTCAGTCTAACTTGGTGGGTTGTTGTTCTGAGAGAAACAGCTTTGGTAACAGAAAAGTGACTGCTGTTAGTGGTGTTCAGCTTACTTAGTAAATTAGTTGAAGGAAGAAATCCATAGTAGAGTGTAAAGTGAGTTTGACTATGACAGTAATGGTGCAAGATCTTTTAAAATGTTACAATATGCCTATTTTCTTCATATATTACAGTTCCTCTGAGTCTTGATTAATGCGACTCTTCTCCTACACCCCTGGCATCTGTGGAGTGTGAAGTTGGAGCACACGTTCTAGTTCCCCTTCTAAACAAGTAGACCACCATCCCATTTTGCCAATCCGGAGGCACTGTCACCGACCTCAATACGATGTTGCAAAGGCTTGTCAACCAGGACAAGCGCGTAACATCCAGAGCCTTGAGGAACTTGTGCCAAATCTTGTCCTCTCCAGCCGCCCTGTCAGATAGTTTTTTTTGACTACTTCAGCACAGAGGAGTGGTTTCCCCCAGTGGAGGAGTACAAGCATCCGAGCTCTGCACACGAGTGGGGAATAGCACAGCATTCTATTAACAGGACAGATTGGTGCAGCATCTGTAGTGATTCAGACGCTGAGCATGAGTGTGAAATGATTTAGTGCTTGATCAACAGTCCTACTGTTACCTATGGCCAAGAGCTGTGATTAGTGACCAAAAAGAATATAATCACAGGTGGCAGAAACCAGCTTCTTTTTGGAGGTGTCTGAGTTTACCCTTATAGAGAGAGGGTGGAGAGCGGGGTCATTTAAAAAAATGGTCAGAGTAGAGCTGCTGCTCCTGTGCATTAAAAGTTGAAGTGAAAAAAAGTAAAGTTGAGTTGAAGTGAGACAGCCTCAAGCTAGGGTTTTTTTTTGGATGGTTTCTACACACCTCCCTTCATGACCCATAATAGAACAAGTCCGCCAGACCATATCTGTACACTTATACATGCTGCAGTACCGTTTGGGGGAATATTTCAACTTACTATACATCAACAGAATCTTCAGGACCCTAATTTTAATATGTGTGAAGGAAAACCCGTAACTACAGAGTGTAGCTAAAATGTGCGCTAACCCACAATGAAATGGAAAGTCATTTTTTTGTGTTTACATACGGAAATGCCGTAGTTGTGTGTGTGTGTCTAACCTGTCTAGGGTTAGAGTTAGGACTGAGTTCTTTTTTATTCATATAAACTAGAAGCTAACCAATGTCACATTTCAACATTTGACATTATAGTTTTTCTGATAAATGGTTCTCCACTTGGGTGTTGTGTGTTTTCTGCACACTGCCTTGGGTTTACCTCTCACAGTTAACTTTGAAATATTCACCTTTGTCATTTCATCTCTTCTCACTAGGCAGAGGTACAGCCAAGTCTGTTCAAGAAATAAATCAGTAGGTATTCAGAATTGGCTAGAGTGAGACATATATATTTCTTTACATCTTCTATTCATCCTCCTACATCTGCCCAGGCTATTCAGAAACACAGGGTGACCCAGGTATAATAGACCGGATAGATATGCCATGGTCATGCTGCAGTCATTGGCCGGGAAGTCATCTAATTAGATGTGCTCAATTAAAATTGGCTAGCGAAGATGTCGTTAACAAGACAAGCTGAATATCCTTTGAATTTCCCGTCACCTTTTCTCTCAGTTCCCTCTACGTGAGCTTTGGCAGGCACAGAAAAATCTTTAGATCTTTACTTTATTCTGACAGCTTCTACACATTCAGTACTGCAAGCAAGTGAACTCTAAAGAAACATGAAGAGTTATGTACAATCCACAGTCTGAATGGAGATATTCATTCCGACAAAGTGCACAAACTGGTGAAGTGAGCAAAGCTACTTTGTGTTGAAGTTAAACCTCCAGGATGTTTCTTTCAGGTCATTAAACATGTTTTGCTGCACAGGCTGAAATATGTTCCCTACAAGTGAAAACTGTTGGACCAGTCTGGCTCGAGTCAGCCATCACACAGCCAGCAACTGGCTTTAAAATTCAGTGGAAATCTCTTCATGCTCCATAATTTTATGCTCCATAGTTTCTTACTGGGAGAATGCTGAAAGCAGAATAAAGCCAGGGCTGCAAAACAGGAAAAATGAGAAACGTCCTATTTATTTATGTTTTATGTACTGTTTATAGGGACCCTTAATTGAGTTACAACATACCTTGGTACCTTTAAAAAGGCATAACTTTAAAAAACAAAACAATATATTACCCTGTTCCTCTTTTTAAAAAAAAAAATGCTATCCCAAAAGATTAATTGTGTTTCAAATCTGCTACTTTATAAGTCCCAATTTGCTATTTTGCCCTCCAGACATTTGTTCAGTGCTGCTTCCTTTCCTCTGGTGGTAATTTGTCACTTTACAACTTTATTCTTTTTGCCTTGATTCTCCACACACTGATGAACACTTAAACACCACCCCCACTGTTTCGAGCATTTTCTCTACAAGTGCGACACTTTCAGATGCTTGTCAGCTTCTCTCCTCCCGGCTTTGTCTGGAAATAGGAATTTGCTGTGAACAAATAATTAGGTTAAATAAATGAGAGAATATGCAGATGACACAAATTAGCACCAGCTTTGTTGTTTGTGTTCGGAGATGGTTTTCAAATTGTGTGTTGGTGTGTAGATTGTTCCTTTCAAAACCCATCTATGCCAATTTCATAAATACTGATTTCATGTCAAGTTTTGTCAAGGTTTGACATGAGTCTAGTGGTTAGGTTACTTTTCCAAAGGCAAAAATTCTTACTCACATCTGAATCCAAAAAAAAGGTCAACAAAATCTTGTAGCCACTTAAGATCTTACCGGGTTAGGTTGGGGTGAGGTTCATAGCTACCCTTTCATGCTGAACTTTCACCTGTATTGCATAATCAAATGTAAATCTTATAATAGGAGAACTGTAAAGCTGAAATATCTGGAAGTGAGCTGAAACTGTGTTTGTTCAGCATGTGTCTAAAATGTGACCTACAGTAACCTGACCTCTGTGAGGTTTGCTACTGACCTCGTGGATGTGAAGAGATTCAGTGTTCCAGCTGTTAGCAACTTGAATGCACCGTCATAGACTGGATACCATAGAGGTCTTAATCATCAGCAGTGACCCCAACCCTAATCCTAATGTTAACTTTAACCCGAGGCAATCAGAATCAGTTTATTTTTATTAAATTGTTTTCTGAAGTCTAAACGCCAGAGTGCAAAATATTTGAACCAGCCCTCATTTCTTTATCTTTTGCTTCCGAGGAGCCAGACTCATTTCTTCACAAAAAGTGACATCCATTTTTCTCTTTTTTTCTTTTTTTTAATTAGTTTCTCATACAAGCTCAAAGAGGGCTATTGGTGTTTGGGCTGTGGATATTTCCAAGGCATGACTTTACAGGTGTATAAATAGTGGTGTAAAACAGCATAAATGAGAATAATTCCAAAGGACACCTGGTGAGATGCAACAGTGCTTAATAGCTTACTTTTTTATGATCTCATATAATTTACTGTGTTTAAAAAACTGGATAAATCCAAATAATAAAATAAAAACAAAAGTTTTATGATGAGTGAAAGGAAAGATTGCCGCAGTGCCCCAGCTGTTTCAAGAGATTAATGCTTCTGGTGTTGCTTATAGTGTGTCACTCTATTGTGGGTATGTACAAGGCTGGGAGGGAATATGTACTCATTACAAAAAGTATTTTGGTTTGCTTTAAGCAACCAATGGATTTTATTTTCTGGAAAGAAGACTTGAATAAGAAAAAAAGAAACATTTTACTGTACATTGTGCTGACTATGCACTGTCAGGTAGTGGGGTAGCTTATGCTTCGTTATGCATACTTCTAGGTGTAATTTGTATGTGCACTGAGGCATATATGAAATCTTTTAACACGTTTCTCTGTAAGGCAATAAACTTATTGATTTGTGCAGAAAATAACAGCATTCACTGAGGAGCTTCCACTGACCTCCATCCTCTGTGTTTTTACTTGTCATTTACTTGCCGCCTGCATCCAATTAAGTCTGAGATTCAGACTCTGATGTCACTGTAGTCTTTGTGTGTGTGTGTGTGTGTGTGTGTGTGTGCAATCAAGCTGTTCTGTGTCTCTATCTAGACTCCATTAGGTGGTGATTTCTAATTTGCATTGAATGCTGGCCGGACTGATGCTTCTAGTTAATGTCATCTTGCTCAATTATATTTATATGTTTCCTATATTACAATGAGATATTAAAATCTTTGGTAGCTCCGTGTATGTGTCTGTGTGTACAGCTGTGTGTGCAACCCAGTCATGACCACTGCAACCAGTAATGACAAAATTCATTCATCAGGGTGCTGAACTCAAGGGCAATCGGGCAGTTAATGAAGCCTGCGGCGTAACAAGGAGCCGAGTAACAGTGACAAACTCTCAGGGCGACTGACCTTGACAACTTTATTCCAGCTCGGGCTGCTTTCACGCACACAGATACACACTCCCAGCTCAGTAGACTCTCTCTCAAGGCAGAAAGAAGGTGTCAAGAAGATCTCCTCTTGCCACCTGGTTCAGTTGATATCATGGTTGCCCTTAAAGATCCAGCTCTAGCTGGAATGTGTATCTACAGTATGTCCTCTGACATTTACACAAAGATAAAAAAAAAAAAAAAGACTTTCACGCTGGATGTTATTCAGCTTGCATCTCCAAAATGTGATATTTGGTTGCAGTGTATAAATACCTGATCAGCAGGTAAGCTGCAGATAAAATACTTTATCATCACAGCAATATAAATATAAAGAGGGAGATTAGCTGGCATGATGCTAGATCACGATCAGAAGGTTTGGTTTATATCCGCATTTCGTTTCTGTTACAATATTTGAAGTTTTGATTCTTGTGGTCAAATTTTTGAATTCTGTTGAACTTTACCGGCTTTATGATGATTTTCTGTTTTGTGATATTGTTGTATTGGGGTTCTGTCTTCATTTAGAAGCAGTTTCCACAGTCTTTCTGTGATTTCCTGTTTATGTCTTCGTACCACAGTATTTCTGTGTTCTCCCAGATTTAGTTTATTCAGGTTACGTATTTGATTTTCATGTTTACGTAATTGATTTTCAGGTTTACTTGTATCATTAGTGATTTTTTTACTTTCTGTATACATTTAGTTTTGTATGATGCAGGCATGTTCTTCCACACCAAGCTCGCTCATCCATGTCTTTATGGCCCTTGCTTTGTGGACTGGTGTGCAGATATGTAGGAACAGGAAGGGACCATCCCCAAACTGTTCCCACAAAGTTGAGAGCATGAAATTGTCTAAAATGTCTTGGTATGCTGTGTTCACACAATACCCGACACTCACACAGGCTGTTGATGGCGCTGCACTGCCGGCGAAATGGTGGAGGGGGGAGAAAGGTGGAGAAGGGTTCCTCAGCGTTAACTCTTGTTCCTGACAGTGGAAGCAGCAGATAGGACACCATTGTCTGTTGGAGCTGCAGGCTTTATTTTAAAACCACACATCGCTGTACAAACTGTGTCTTTATCACGTTACTCTACTAGCATCTGAACTCCCGCTCTTTCACAGTGTGTCTCCCTTCCCACACATTACACTGCTTAGTCTCTCGCTTTCTCAAAGGGCCCACACCATTCTCATAACACTACCCCCACTCTGGATGGACATTATCACAGAATTCCTATCCAGCACAATAATAGCAGTACATCAATACCTGTCAACAAAACAAAGGGGGTGGGCGGGGGGTGGACAACACGCCATGGGGGCCCGGATGGGAGAGAGGATACGATTTCAGGTAGCAAGGCCTTTATCATGACCGAGGAGAGCTGGAGAAGGTGGGCCCTCTCCTGATTCTATCCTGATGCGCACAGTGTATGGCCAAAGGCATAGCCTACTTTATATCACCCATCATTCATGTATTACACGGGGGGTTTAAAGCTTGCCACAGTCAGGACAGTGTCATGGTTGCTAAAAACTTTACAAGACCGACTGACTTTAGTGATGTAGTAGGTGTAAAATATTGAATAAAATGCTGTGCTGCATGACGTCTCTGACGCTAAGATTTTTGAGTGAATAAACGCTTTCTCACTGCAAGCTAAGGACGCCGATATTTTGAAAGCATCTACTCCTCTATTCATGCCACTCTTGCTCTAGCTACAAAATGGGGAAATCAAAGGTAGTTTGAAGCAACCAGGGCCAGAAAAGTTAAGCGTCACTGTTATGATCTTTCTGAAGATAGCCGCCTTACTGACGCAGAGAGCAACTTTTGGGTGCACATTTTCAATGCCTTGATAATTTCATACAGCAACTGTCCCAAAGATTCACCAGCTTAAACAGAACTGTGAAAATGTTTGAGGCAATTCACCCCAACACACTGCTGCAAGCAAGAGATGAGGAGTTACACCAAGCTGCCCGGCGGCTTAGTGAGCACTACAGTTGGGACACCGCCCTCAGCTTCCCTGGCCAGCTGCTTTGTTTTACAACCTATTTTCGGGACCAGATAACATAGCAAAAATCTGCTGCGGATCTGGCAAAAATGCTCGTTGCCAACAACCCAGCAGTAACTTTTACATTCAGTGAGGTTTACACCGCCTTTTTTATTTTTGACTCTTCCCATCACCGTTGCAACCTCTGAGCACTCACTCTCCAAGTTAAAAACATTAAAAACCACTTGAGGAGCACAATGGGACAGGCGAGACTGAGTTGACTTGCCATGTTGTCCATAGAGAATGAGAGAGCAAAGAAAATGGACATACAGAGCATCATGGACGAGTTCACAGAGCACTAGGCTCGTAGTATGAAATAGTTGAAAAAGATAAAGTAGGTGTCAAAATGATCCGATCGCTATCCGTGGTGCTGAACTGCTTTGAATTTTTGTTGTTTTATCATTAGTTACCATATAGCCTAATGCTTTTATTGTTCTCTTAGTGTGTTAGATTTTGTGTCCATTTGATGGACTTCAAAATGACAGTTGTTGTCCGTGGTGCTGAAGCTTGTAAGCCCCGCTGTTGCGGGCATGTGTTTGTTGTAAAATGATGTTATGATGAGCTTTATTATTTGGGTTTAAAGAGCCCGGTCATTTGCCCCAATCCGAGGCCCAGATCTGATTTGTTCCACTAGTGATAATATACATTGTAAAATTATGTCATGTACATTGTGTCATGAGCCTGGGCTTGTGGCCCAGTGTTTAGTGTTTTGGTTATGCTTTGTTTAATCTTTGATTGTGATTTCATTTTGTGTTAAGTTCTGTTTTCTCTGGATTTTGTTATTTTCCAGATTTGGTTTTTATTTCATCTTAGTTCTGGTGTTGCAGTTGTTCTTGTCCCGTTGTTCCTGTGTCCTGTGCCTTGGCCCCCGTTTTTCCTCTGTGCCAGCCCTCGTGTTTAGTCTGCGTGCACCCTGTTAGGTGTTTCCTGTTTTATTTTGACAGTTCTGTGTTCCCTGTGTCTTGTGTCTAGTTTTGCTTCCTGTGTGTTATTGGGATGATTTGGTCCACCTGTTCTCCCCAGCTGTTTCCTGTTTTCCCTCGTCATTCCAAGTGTATTTATTGTCTGCCTTTCCCTCTGTTCTCTGTTGCGTCCTCCCTCATCAAGGTGTGGTTTCTGTTCCTTTTTGCCATCAACCGCTTTCTCAGTTTTGTGTATTTGGTTTCCATTTATATTAAAATCACCATTTAAGAACAAGAACAATTCTGCTTGTTTTTGGTAAATGTGAACAAAGTTCAAGGACATTAATGATCGAAGAAGTTTATAATAAAAGAAAAAATTTTGATCAGTGAATGTAATTATGTGAATTATGGACACGTCAATAAGGTTTCATGGCCACTGATGTTTTAATAAACATCAGTGACACGTTGTATACTTGTGTACAATGACAATAAAGTTCTAATCCAATCTAATCTCAAAATATATTGGACAAGATCAGCATGTCGTACCGAGTAACCATAACTGAGTTTACTTAAAATGCGCCCAAGATAAAATGTGTCC
>VUQK01041668.1:7895-18869 GCA_015106715.1 Bujurquina vittata
TATATATATATATATAAGACTATCAGCTGTGATATCACAAAGCTTTTAGACTTTCCCATCTTTTTTTTACCTGTACTGGAAAATCGGTTATTTTTAAAACTAAGTAACTCTGTTAAAAACTAGCATGTTTTTGTGCTTCTCCTGTTCCCAATTGTCTATTTGATAGGTCACCAGATTCTTTGTGATATGGAAGTCTGCAGCATGTATCAAGACATGCACACTGCCAAGCATGTCAGCAGGAAGGACAGAATTCAGAAGAAAACTCAGCTGGAAGAAACTTAAACATTAAATTTGCATGACTATGTAATTTTGATACATTCCGTGTTGGGTTAAGACTCCTGTGTCAATATTGAAGCCATACAAGGGGTTTAACTATGTTAGCATAATGAGCTAATGTATTTTCTCACACAGCTGCTGAGTGACTTGTTCATTTGCAACTTTGGGGGCACACTTGTAAGCTCCGGGACTTACCCAAATGTTGGCAAACTCACAGAGCAGTCTTCCTTCCTTTTTACTTAGTGTCTATTAGCTTTTACAAATGACCTGCATGCTCAACAACGTGCAGCGCCTCCTCAGCTTCTGCTGATTGAATATGAAATGACTTCAAGGGCAAATAGAAGATAACAGCGAGAAAGAGCTCGAGATAGTGAGAAAGTGAGAGAGAGAGAGAGAGAGAGAGACGTTTCTTTCATGCGATCCTTCACTCTGGCTTACAGGTCCCTGTGGGTGATTAAGACGCTTGGTGAGAAAACCAATAATTTGGGTCCTGACTGAATACGTATGTCAGCAGCCTGAGCTGTACAAACTACCAGGGGCTTATTGGAATGTATGGGTGGAAAGGAGGATGTTAATGCCTGAGTGTATTGGCTCCAGCACAAAAAAAAACGAGGGCCCATCCTTTTACGTTATGCATGCCTGGCTTGGCTGGTTAGTATTTGCTGTGCATTAACTGTATTCAGTCTTTGGAGACTGGCAGCGTCTGCACACAATGTCTCGCTCTGCCAAGTGAGACAGTATGAGGACGTGTGCAGCGCAAACGATAGGAAGCACCAAAAGTGGAAGAACGATAAAAGGAAATTAAAAGGAGTTATAGAAACCTAAGCTGGGGGGATGATTGGGATGGGTGTTCATTTAAATATATGGAGAGCGAGGTGCAAAAGAGTGAGAAAAGAAGCTCAAATGAAAACCCAGATAAAGAAATGAGCAAGGCAGAACAACAGATGTGAGTGATGTGACTTCTGGAGTTCTTAACTGAGAGCTAAGCTGAGTCCAGCCCTTTAACTGTACACCAGCTCCGTTTTAATCATTTTACAAGACACACAAACAGGTGCTCGAGAGAGAGAGAGAGTGACATTTGCCCTTTTTGGCATGTGACATTGTAGCAGCCTCACAGATGTCTTTGCTGGATAGCTTTTTTATTTGTGATTTTCTTTATATTTAGGTCAAAGGAGTGGAAGCCAAGCCTGAATAAGGGGGTAAGAAGTGTCACTGGAACATCAAAGAGGTTCAACATGATGCAATTGGATGCAATGCGATGCCAAACTCGAGTAACTGGGCCTGGAGAAGCAGGTATTTTAACATGGGGCAACAAATTCTGCCTAACAGTGTGGGCAGAAACCACAGGTCGTCATTATCTCAAACTGATCCTCCTGATATTCACAATTAGGCTTGGAACGTGGCTTGATTTAAAATCCATTACAAGTGCTCCTCTGCAGCGCCTTTGCGAGCTGTGTCACAAGACTACCATTAGAATGAGCTGAAATTGGGGTGCAATCGCCTGACGCCAAATAATTTGCCTCTGCAGATGAGAAACAGAATGATAACATGAATCTGTGATTAGAACCATGACATGAGGAGACCACGTATACACTGCTCTAAGAATAGAATAAAGAGGAATAATTTTACTGGAACAAAGACAGAGTAACATGTTTTTACGTGCCTGAGAATACTGATAAAAATTTTTCCAGCACGCTTCCTTATTTTGCTTTTTGATTGTCCAGAGGTTAGAACTTCACAGGCAAAAGCTTTGAGTCATTTAATACATCTGCGAGTGTTGTTTAATTATAAATGAAATCCTCTTTTCACCAAACTGCCTCTGGTTATTATGTTCAGGAATTAATTTGGAACATGAAAAAGCTGGTATCATTGATGCCGCCTGCAAGAGGTCCACTTTCCTTAGAGATAAGCCTCCTATCAGCAGTTGTTGGAAATTATTAGTTTCTCCATCTGCAACTGATTGATGTTGAAGTAAAGGAAGGAAATGAGGCAGAGGGGAAAAAAAAAGACACGCAAAAAAGGAACATAGAGATCGGTGTTATTTGTCGTGCCCATATGCATGACAACACGTTGTTGTTTGCCATGTTGCAGGCCAACATTTTGAAGAAAGCTGACCTGCACACACACAAGGAGAAGCTTTTGTACACTTATTTACCATAATTTGCTGCAAGCTGTTTTCAAAGGCTAGGGGAAGGAACCCAGCCCTTTGAGATAAGCGGCCCTTTGTTTTTAATCAAAGCCCTGGTTTGAATGAGAAAATGTTCCAAATGACTAGAGTCAAATGAAAAGGATGTTTAGGCAGCCACAGTGCTTTCAGGAATCAAATCAAACCTCAGAAACGCAAACTGGAAAAAAAGCTGTGAAAAAATAATGAACTTTTCACTCTTTCACACAAAGTTTTGCTTGCCTATCGTAGAAAAAAAAAAAGGGTTACTATTAAATTCTCTGCATGAAATGATCTCCACTGGCCCGACTGAACCGCCACTCAGAATGGCTAGAGGTGATGCTGCTGAAATCAAAATGCTCTTGTCTGTCTTTGTCGTTTGTGACCTTGACAACAGGCTCATGAGATATGAAGTGCATCAGCGAGGAGCACTATGACACGAGGTGTGAAAGTGCATACCACCGAGGCCTGGACCGCGGTGACGTCTTCTTTGTGTTATAAATGCTTCCATAATAATTGTTCCTATGGATATAAATATTTCACAGTTGTAATGAAACAGGCTGGCATAATATTTCATAAACACAACAAATGCCATATTTTTTTCGCGATCAAATATGTAGAATAATGTACTTTCTCAGCAACTGGCATTGATTAGATGTCATGTAAAATCAAAGATGCACATGGACAAATAATTCCAAATAATATTTCCTTCACTGTTGAGTGTCGGCCATTTCTCAGACTGTATTTCTTCACTGAGGACGGGGGCATCTGGAAGGGCAATGAGCAATTGGTTTCTATACCAGCCAGCAAACTAGAATTGCCCCCAGTAACAGATCGGAATTTTAAAAAATCATGCTGTTTTTGTAGTTTTGATGACATAGCTTTGTTTGATTTGGTTTCTTTGGTTTCTTCTTCACCCTAAGTGGCAGTGGCGCAGTGGGTAGGCGGTTGCCTTTCAGCCGGAAGGTTGCAGGCTCGAGCCCTGTCGCTGCGTTGTGTCCTTGGGCAAGACACTTAAACCACATTGCCTAAAGGTAGCGCCGGTCTCTGGCTGCATGACCATAGATGCTTGTCTCTGGATGAGTGATCTAAAACCCTCATTTTGTTGTGTGCACAATGAGTTGAACTTTTTTTTTTTTTCTCCAAAGGAGTCATATCAAGGCAAGTAAGAAGATTAGTATTTATTACCCTTTACTTCCTGAATAATATAATGTACAGTTTAATAAATATGATTGACAAATTCAACGTGTTTTACAGCTCAGTAATAATGAGGTGAGGTAATAAGGTGGAACCAATAGGTAATAATCTGGAAACATCAAGTTTTCACCACTTAATTACCAAAGTAATAGCCAAGTAATTATCTTATTAACAGTGGTTATAGCTGAGTAATCTTATACTGAAATGTTTGTCCCTCTCCAATAACAGGGCAGCAAAGGAGGTTGACAATGTGGAAACAGACATATGACTGAAGAGCTAATAGTATAATAATATTTTTGGTAACAATATCATAGCCTGCTGGGAATATAATGATAATATTATATTCTCAGCAGGTTTTATACACTAAGTTTTATATACTGACTTATGGTGGTAATATTGACTTTGATATATGGATATTAATACTATATTATAAATCAATCCTACCTTATGTTCACAGCATTCTTCTTCTTTTTAAGGTAACAATGCAAATATTTTGTTTAAAGTTGTGGTTTAATACTTGTAAATGTGTGGTAGGATCTGTCTAATAATCAGGAATCAGGGCTGCAAAATGCAAATATATCTTCTAAACAAAGGAAAAATAGGCCACGTTCACACTGCAGGCCTTAATGCTCAATTCAGATTGTTTTCTGCGTGGTCGTTCACATTTCCAGTGACGTGCAGGTTGGATGTATACGACCATGGCGTACAGACACAGGTCGCATTTGAAAAGATCAGATACGTATCGGATTTAAGTCTTAAATATCCAAGTGGCTTGGGTCGCATTTGTAAAAATCGGATCTGTGTTGTTCAGACTGTCATGAAAAGATCAGATGCAGGTCGAATAAGGGCAAAAATATCGGCTTTGGGTCACTTCAGGCTGCAGTAAGAACGTACCCTTAGATAGCTTTGTTATATTGTAGATTATGCTAAATACTACTTGACTTTTACTTATTACTCCCGCCTCATATTCATACATTTACTACCCCATTGTTGCCCTCAGTTGCTGACCTGTTTTTACTAGTTACATAAATTTCAGTCAGCTAATTACTTGAATATTACTTTGACATTACTCTGTTAACAATGCAGCCATTGGATATGAAGTAGAGTACACCGTGGCTAGGTGTACTCTACTTCATATCCAGGTTGCCAATCGGTTGCAGGGCTAACACAGACAGACAGTCGACGATTCATGTTCACATTTACAACTGTGGACAATATAGAATCACTAGTTAACCTACATCCCATGCATATCCTTGAACTGTGGGAGAAAACTGGAGTACCTGGAGAGAAAACATGCAGACACAGGGTGTGATTAACAAAAGTTCTAACATTATTATCTGCAATCTACTTTTGATGCTGCATAAATGTATTCAGGTTCTTCCTAAAGTTCTTGGGGGCATATTTTGGTCACATTACCGCTTAGCTTTGGTACTGCACTTGAAGTGCTTAAATTTCAACAAAAGCTTTAAAAATTAGTGTGCTTTAAAACTTTTGACCAGAAGTTGAATCGAGGCTTGGATGGGGTTCTGGTTAAAAAAGAATGTGGAATAAAATGAAATGAATGCATTTGGCTTAAATATAGTTTTCAATATATTTAGCTAAAACAAATAAGGTAATGTAAGGTGAGAATTATGTGGGTTTTTTTAAAGTTCAGAATTATGCTCTTAAAACGACTTCATTACTATTTTATTTCACAAGACTTATGATTCTTATATTTCATTTCTTTTTATTCCCTTCTGGTATTTTCAAATGAACAGCGGATAGTTCTGGATTAAAGTAAAAATCCCAATTCAAATGTTTAAATTATTTCAGCAATTTATTTGACCTTTCCCCTAAAACTGCCTAGGGAGTCGAACTAATTATGTTCAGACAAAGTACAAAGCAACTTCTAGAGGTGTCACCATTGCAAATTAATTTTGGTGTGGCACAAACTGACAAACTGGCCTGTCTCTGTGCCCAGTATCTAATCGCTCAATAGCTGGCCAAGGTTTTTGCAATGACAAAATGTTTTGGGCCTCAAAAATGAGATAGCCACCCTGTCTCTAAAAATATATATTCTAATAAGACCACATATATAACTTAACACAAAAACTCAGGAAATGTGTGTTTCATTGTTGTTACAATGCTTCGTGGTAGTAAGTCTTATATCACTGGAATGCCTGTTTATTTCCCCTTAAATTCCACCAGATTTACACCGAAAATACATTTGAGGGTTGAACAGCAGAGTTGAGTATGTGGGTTGCACCCATGAAAAACTTGCCAAGTTTATTTTTGCTGGGAAACTGATGACAGACAGAGCTGGATGGGAGCAGGCAGAATAAACTAAGGAACTCCACTAAACAGGGTACAGACTGACGGAGAGCACATGGCGTGCAGGAAGCAATGTCAACGGATGATGAAACAGAGAACTAGGGAAAGCAAAGACAATATATGCACACTGGGAAACAAAGGAAATATGACACACCAGGGAGCACAGCTGATCCTAATCTGACTAACAAGACTAAGGAAGCAAAACAGAATATCAGGCACAAAACAAAAGGACTACCAAAGCAAAACAGGAAGTAGAACACAGACTCAGACTAAGACACATAAGCCTCAGCCCCTCACAGCAGATGACTGCCCCTCCCTGAGCCTGGTTCTGCTGGAGGTTTCTTCCTGTTAAAAGGGAGTTTTTCCTTCCCACCGTCGCCAAGTGCTGCTCACAGGGGGTCGTTTTGACTGTTGGGTTTTCTCTGCAGTATTGTAGTGTCTTTACCTGCAATACAAAGCGCCTTGAGGCGACTGTTTGCTGTGAATTGGCGCTGTATAAGTAAAATTGATTTGATTTGATTTGATTTGACCCCAGAAGTGTTCAATGGGGTTGAGGTCTGGATTGCAGACAGGCCATTCCATCCTCTCCACTCCCAAATTGTGGAGGTAGTCTCTGATAAACCCCGCCCTGTGGGGGAAAGCATTGTCATCTTCGAGGGTAGAGTTCGGTCCCAGATTGAGATATGGGCTTTGCACTCATTGCAGAATTTCCTCTTTATATCGCTCTGCATCGAGATTGCCTCCAGTGATGACAAATCTGATTGTTTTCACGAGTGCAATCCACATACTCAACTCTGCTGCTCAACTTACAAGTGCATTTTCCTTAGAAATGTGGCACCATTTAAGGTGAAATGAACAGGCTTTTTAACAGTAGAAGATTTATTGTCAAGATGCATTGTCACAACAAAGAAACAGTTGACCAAACAAAAATTTCCATCCTTTTTGTGCTTTTTTTTTTTTTAATGTGTTTTTAGTTTAATAAGCCATTGCACACTGTGGTGGTCTTCATGCTAATAAGATCCTAACTCCTCAGAGTCTGCAGCCAGTCTCAGCCTCCTCTGCGTGACAGGATGATGTATAGCTATGCTAACTAGTGCATCACTTCAAGCAGTAGTACCGAATTATAATATTCCATTTAACACTTGTTGACTGGACTAGGCTTCAGCACTAAAGCTTTCTTCTTCATATTTATCAAGTCAGTCAACCAAAACCACATGCAAGTAATATATCAGGGTGTGGACAGCATAAATCCTTTTGAACTGGCCTTCACTTTCCTGTGGCTCATGTTTAAAAGGTCTGCAGTCCATTGATGTATGCGTGCTATCTCTCCTTGTATCTCTGAAGGTCTTTTAGAAGTCACCACTAACTAGAAGCTGGGGAATAGGCTGTCTGGGCTGACGGAGAAGCGAATGGGGTCCCCCCAAGAGGCTCCGTCAGTTCCCGAAAGCTCACACCTCAAACAGATTCTCTTTCATGTGGACTATTAGCATCAGGTAACGCTGTAGCCCACTGCTTTGAAGTCAACACAGATATCAAAGGATCAGGAAGAAATAGGGAAAGGCGACATAGACGAGGACTGTATGTAGATATGACTGGTACACTGCATGTGAATGAGCACACTGCAGAATAAAAACTGCTGGATGCAGCATTAATATCATAACTGGCAGATCACTGCTCGCTACATTCCCCTCATTAAAATTGTGACAAATAATTAAATGTTTATTGTAATTGTTTGTCTGGGAGACAAAATTATTCATGTAATGGCACAAGTAGCTTGCTAGTACAAACTGAGACTAGGCCACTGGCAGCACAAGATGTCAGAATTTTCAACCGTGCCAAGGGGAAGAGTGTTGAAGGGTAAGTTGTGTGAATGTGTCAAACACACTGCTGTCACTGAAAAATGTTCATCTGCTTTTCCCAGTGCTAAAAAAGTGCATATTCCCAGTGCTAAAAAAGAGGGTCATGGCCCGGCACTCCAGATGTGTTTCTCACACACCACTTTGTGCAAAGACTCGTCTCTGAGTGATGAGCTTCAATCCAAAGCAGTCCATGCAGCACGATCGCTGCAGGGGAGGGAGATTTAGCTGAAGTGCTTCCACCCTTCACTGTTAATCCTGTGGCTGCAGAGAGGAGGAGAATAACACAGAGAGGTGCATGTAACCATGGAAGGTTCTGCGGGTTCAGCCAAGTGTGAACACCAGATATGTGGGGTACTGGAAGGAAGCCCGATACCCACTTACCCAGGGCCTTTGCCACAAAACTGCACAATTGTGTACGGACATGCACAAAACGCGCACATCCGTGTGTGGGCAAGTAGCATGGAGAAACAGTCCAAGACTTTTTGTTTTTTTTTTAGTCCAAGGCAAAATGTACATGGTCAGCTGAGTAACATAATTGACAGCTGAAGGCTTTGTTTGAAATCACTTTCTAGTTGCTACCTTATGCAGTATATACTGTAGTTCCCTACCATTTTTTTAATTATGTCAGTGTTCAGAATAGAATACAACAACCATCACATTAGCACAATTTTTTACTTGATGTCCTGTAATGCTATCTTTGTATCAGTAATAGATTACAGTTATGCAACAATGTAACTTAACCATCAAGTGTTCAGTGTTATGGGTGCAACAAAAAGGTTGCTGTACCCCAGTCCCTCAAAAAGACTAGTAACTTGCTTAATTTATTAAATTGAATCTGTCATTGATCAAGTAAACATTTTATATCAAGTAAATATTTTGTAAAATTTCATAAAATCTAAAAAAAAAATCAAAAAGAAAAAGAAAAAAGCAAGCAAACTGAGTCCACGTGTTTTCTCACAACGTGATAGCTCAGGTCGATGTTCTGATTGGGTTTGTATATTGATCCTCAATGAAAAAAAAAACTTTCATAAAACTTCAGAGATTTTTTTCATTCTAAGCTCCGTGATACCTCATCTCCATCACTATGTGATACACTGTTCTTAAGCTTAGGTAAACATTTTACTGCTGATTGAAGTAAAACACATCGCTATCGTTGTGTAACAGACGCCTGATTTAAAACTCCAGTATACTATGAAATATAAACAGTCACTATCTGCTGCTTAATCAGTATTGACTGAACTCCTTTAGCAAAGTCTTGAATATAATAGACATCAATATTGACAGACACACACAAAGTCTAAATTTTCCCCAAATAATTGGCTTTTTTCCATCTTCCATCCTTTCATTTTCTTCACCTTATCTGAGACACAGATGCAGAGGCAGCAGCCTAAGCAGAGAAACCAGGGAAACACCAAGGTGTTCCCAGGCCAGCCAATAGATATACATTTCCAGCATGTCCTGGGTCTACCCCAGGGCCTCCTCCTGGTAGGACATGCCTAGAACACCTCACCATTCCAGTGCGAGCTGGAGGCCACCCCCTGATGAAGCCAACATGACCACATCATCTGCAAAAAACAGAGATGAGATCCTGAGGTCACCCAGGCAGAAACCTTCTATTGATTGGCAATGCCTAGAAATTCTGTCTATAAAAATTATGAACAGAATCAGTGACAAAGGACATTTCTGGCAGAGTGCAACACCCACTCGCTGCAGTTGTACAGGAACTGAATGGTCAGTAACAATGGACCAGACACCCCATACTCCTGCAGTACTCCTCACAGCATGTGTGGGAGATGCTACCCCCACAAATACCTTCTCCAGATCAACAAAGCACATGTAGACTGGATGGGCAACCTCCCAAAAACACTATCCTTGGGAGATAAAGGGTTGGTCCATGTTACCAGGAAGAAAACTGTATTGTTCCTTCTGAATTTTATTACATTTTTTTATTTTACAAATGGACACACTCTCCTTTCCAGCACCCTGGAATAAGCCTTCCTGGGGAGGCTGAGGATTGCGATCGTCCTATTGCTGGAGCACACCTTGTGGTCCTCCTTCTTTACCACTACGACCAGCATCAACCACTTGACCCCCATGACTGTTGAATTCTCCCAGTAGGATGGGGCACCATTGAGCACCCCACTCAGTGAAACCACGAAGGCTGAACTGCTCTCAGGACCTGTTTCCCCGGCCTGAAAGCAAAGGGAAAAAACTATGATGTGCAGGCAGCGAGCCCAGGGGATACAAAGATACCCTCACCTACTGCCTCTCACCAAGGGTAACTCTAGACTGAAACACAGTCCACCCCCCTTCCAGGAGACTGGTTCCTGAGCCCAGGTATATCTAGATGGTATCTCTCAACCTCAGGCACTAGCTCAGGCTCTTTCCTCACCCGACAGGTGATGTTCCCTGTCGCAAATAGCCAGATATCTGTCCACCAGGGCCTCTACCCTCAGCTGCTGCCCAACACACTCTGCACCTGGCCAGGGGTCAAAGGCCCCCAACAACATATCCCCTGGGATACAAGGGACACACAAACCCCTGCACGATGATAAGGTGGCAATTCATTGAGAGATTTTTCAGCAATCATAGTCATAGCGATCAGCAATCACAGTCTTAGTCCATGATGTATGTGGGAAAAGTAGTTTTCATACAACATTCAAGCTCAGTAAAGTTATATGCACTGAGAAATTGGAGGTGTGCAACCAAGTGGTTTGCAGCTCTTTAACAGCTCAGTGTGGCTGCGCCCTCATATTCCATTACTGACTGCAATATTTAAAAGCTGTCAGAAAAATCCAGAAACGGTTGCCTTGACTGGCTGATGTATTATTGATGAACAGTGGCTGTATTTCCTTAAGACCGCTTCACAACAAAAAACACATCATTTTAAGTCATTAAAATCCTTTTAATGTGGAGTTTGGCCAGTGGGAAAAGCTGGGTTAGCGACATAGGTCAGACTTTTTTTATTTATTTATTTTATTTTTTTTGAGAGCTAAGCAGCCGATGAAGCAATGTGAAGAAGCTGCATTTTCTATTATGATGGATAAGTGAGCGCGAATGCAAGAGGGGCTAATTGAGATGCATAGGTAAAGTAGTACTGTCGGGTTCAGACCCTAAGAGGAAGTTTAACAACAGACACAAAACACACCGTTAGTTCTTTTTACCTGC
>VUQK01041668.1:19611-30087 GCA_015106715.1 Bujurquina vittata
AACAAAATTTCTTTTTTTGTTTTTTTTGTGTTTTTTTTTTTTTTTTGCTACACTCTCCCCCTTGCAGAACAAACATGCAGACAATCATTTTGATGATTGTGATGTTAAACACAGCTGCATTAAAACAATGAGTCATTCGCCAAAAGCTTCAATTATTGGTATTAATCCCTTGTGCACCTAACCCTTCCACACAGTGCTTCAACAAGTCAACCATTCATCTCAGGATTTGACGCGCGCTTACACACAGAATGTCTAATTCGAGTGCTCCACTTGCAACACTGGGACAAATGGAGTATTAGCGAGAAAGAAAAAAAAAATGCACAAAACACACACTGATTATGAGTATGTGATAAAAACACACAAACGAAATGGATTTCATGCTTTGCCATTTGCTCTCTCTCTCTCTGGATTTCTCTCTTGCCCTGAAGATCCCACCCTACCTCCAAAAAATGCTTTAGTTAAAGTGATATTAGGCGAGAAGGGAGTGTGGGCGGTGATTTTTGGTTAAATGTGGGGGTAATCAGCTTAATGCAGAGTTAAAGGGCCGATGGGACTCTGGCCAAATCTCTGGGCTATTAAAGTCGCACTGTGTCCCCGGCAGTGACCTCATCCTCAGCTTTAATTATGGCAATAGTGTCTATCTCCTTTAGCTCCTCTCTTCAACCCCCCCTCCCCCCTTTGTCAAGCTTCCTTGTTCACACTTCATCTCCCTTTTCCTGTTTTACTTCCTCTGCAGCCCTCTGCTGTTCATTCTTTCTTGTTTCAAAATGTTGCAGACCCCCATTTTAAATACCTCACCGCTCATTTTCTCAGCCTCGTTTGCTTCCATTCCTTCATTTTCCTTCACACTTGTTTTTCTGATTCTTCCCTCCTCCTACCTGTCCTCTCCCCCTGTTCCAACCTCTCTATCCATTTAAGTGTACAGTTTGCCTCCCACAGACTTTTTAGTTGTATACTTTTCATTAAGGCTTACTTTTTTGGGGGGCATCTCTCCTTCTTTCCCTCCTTCTGTGCTTTGCTGTGCCTGTCATTCCTGTCAGTGCATGCTGGAAGTGAATGACAGCAGTGAGGTGAAAAGTGTGCCGCTGATTTGATTATATGGAGAGAAGCCAGTGGGTGGTATAGTACCACGATGATTGTTCAAGAGAAAGGTTTTAATAATTATATGTTAAAAACAGAGTACAGTAGTAAATGCTGCCCCATGGGAAGCAGCAGTTTTCTTTCCTTTTTGAAGCTGCTGAGATTGCATTTGCACTTTTCCCCCCCTTTTAATGTCTCTTGGCATTTCTGTAACTCCCTTCTTTTATGCCTGACACAGCTCAGTCTTCATCTATGTCACCCTCATCCACATCAACCTCATCGTTTTTGCTATCCTTTTACTCCTTTAGAAAAAAAATACCAAAAAATTATATAACCTGTCTCTCTAATTCCTTCTGCATTATGATTCCACCTCTCGACTCCCTTGTGCCACTTTATTCCCTCCATTTTCATCCTCTTCGATCCCTCTGTCAAACTCTCACCTCTTTTCCACGGCCTCTGCTTTTTCACCCTAATCACCTTCTCCTTCCTTATCTTCATTGTATTCCCTACTCTGTTTTATCATGCCGAAGGCTTCACTTGCCTCTGGTTACAATGCACTATCAATATTGCAGGGAGAACCACTGACGGCTGCTCATGTTCAACCACTCACATAAATTCTACATTCCTCTAATTCATCTCCATGGGATACTAACACACACACACACACACACACACACGCACACACACACACTTGCACTATCTCTCAAAACCATGGCAAGATGAACACAAATTGTACACGTGCACAAACGCAAAGAACATCCAAACACAACATTTGGAAAACACACACAAACAAATGCAAGTGTGCATACAAGCACATACTGGAACACACATACACACACAAGTAAACATACAGACAGTGGCACACACCCATAACATCACTGCCAAACATCTGTTGGCACATCTATAATTTCAACAGAACCCCAGTATGCCATTGAGAAGCACACATTGCCAGCTGGGCTAGCACTTCTGCCAGCCTCACATCTGCACCGTGTGTGTTTGGAGGACTAGTTGTGTCTCTTGAATGTTCGTGTTTATGCATTTGTGTGTGAAGCAGAAACCACCAGTCTGACACTTGTGAATACAGTTTCTGTCTTTGCACATGTTGGTATCAATGTGGGCCACATGCAGTTCCTATATGGCTCTAGTCGATGCAGCAATAAACAGTTAGGTATTTAGATCTTTGGGCATTCACACAATTTTACCTCTGTGCAGAGATTCAGCTTCAATTCAAGGCTTTTACTAAACTATTGCATTAACTGTAACTGAATTGGAGTCAGTGGGCCAGAATCTTCCCCGAGATGTGTCCAAACCTGATGACCAACTCTGCCAGGTAGCTCACAGAGCATGACACTGTACATGGATGTACAGGATCAAGATGGTGCCTGTGTTTGGCCTTGCCTCTTATTCTCTTTGCATCTTTCTTTATTTCACATCTTTTATCAGTTTTATCTCTACATCTTATTTGATCGCCTTTTGATCTTGGCAATCAAATAATCCCTGCTCTATTGCTATCAACTTCTTTATTTTAAATGACTTGTTTTGTAGTGAGAAGCTGGATTTTATGTTTATGTCTGAGATGTGGCAGCGTGAGAATGAAGTCTCACCTTTTAAAACGTTGTGCATTTCAGAACAATTTATGCCAAACTATCTCTGCAAGCTCTTATAACTCTTTTGTGATGATTATGACCAAAATTGGACATAGCTTTTTTTTAATATATCGGCCTCTTTTCTCTCAGATTTCCAAGACTTTTTATCTTCTACTCTTAAACTGGGCAGGGTCATCATTGTCAGGGATTTTAACAGTCATTTTGATGATTCATCTGACAGTACTGCTAAGGTGTTTCTGAGCATCTTGGACTCTTAAGTTCTTTCAGCACGTATCTGGGCCTACTCATGTTGCATGGCATACTTGACAATAACTTGGGACTTGGTCCTAAGTTATTGTGTTACCCAAGGGTGTCAAACTCAATCGCAGGACGGGGCAAAATTGACGACACTGGGGCAAACAGGATTAAAAATAATTTAATTAGCAATATAAATTTGACTAGTCAGAAAACAGCAACTTTTTCCTCAACACATTAAATAAAATATAAAATTACATTTTTCTTCAAAAATATCATCAGGAATAATCATTATATTTCAAGTTGATGAAAAATTTTCAGGTAAAAAAAGGTGAAATGAACACTGCATAAATTGTGCATTGTGTAAAGCTTATCAGTAAAAAATGCATCTGCAAACTCAGCGGTGGAGACCTGCTCTGTTTTTTCTTTTTTTCTTTTTTTTTGGACAATCACGCGTAATCACACGGTCAGATCCAAAGTGCTGTACACAAGAGCATACAGGTTTAAAATGCATATATAAAAGCCACAGTTAAAACAATAAACAATAAGAACCAAGATCTCAGACTGAGTTAAAAGACAAAGAGAAAAAAAATGTGTTAAGAGTGCATTTAAATGCAGAGAGTGAGTCAGCCTGCCTGATGTACAAAGGGAGATCGTTCCAAAGTTTTGGGGCAGCGACTGAAAAAGCACGGTCACCTCTCATCTTCCTCTTTGTCTTTGGGATAACTAAAAGGGACCGATCAGCTGACCCGAGGGAGTGTGAAGGGGGGTATGGGTGGAGAAGGTCAGATAGATATGGTGGGGCAAGGCCATGAAGACATTTAAAAACAAACAAAAGAATTTTAAAATCAATCCTAAAATGAACTGGGAGCCAGTGAAGCGAGGCTAAAATCGGTGTGATGTGCTCACATTTTTTGACATCAACTAATAGTCGAGCAGCAGCATTTTGTACCACCTGTAGTCGGGTGAGTAATGTCTGGTTCATCCCAACATAAAGTGCATTGCAATAGTCCAAATGAGTAGTGATAAAACCATGGATTAAAATCTCAAAGTGGTGCCGTGAAAGAAATTGCTTCACTTTAGCCAGTTGTCCTAACTGAAAAAAGCTGGACTTGACTACTGAATTAATATGAACATCAAAGTTAAGATTACTGTCCAGTTTTGCATCCAGGTTTGCTGTGGTCTGTGTCAGATGTTGATTCAAAGGACCCAGATCAGCATTAATTTTGGAGGTGTCACTAGGTCCAAACAGCATGACCTCAGTCTTCTTATCGTTCAGGTGCAAAAGATTTGTGGACAGCCATGCTTTGATGTCTCCAATGCACTTCAAAAGATGGTCCGCAGAATATGCACTTTGCAGCTTTAGTGGTACATAAATTTGACAGTCATCAGGATAAAAGTGGAAAGTGATGTCATGTCTCCTAAAAATTAATCCCATTAGAAGCTGGTACAGTGAGAAAAGAAGAGGGCCAAGTATAGAGCCTTGAGGCACCCCACATTTAAGGGGCGCTGCACAGGATTTAGCAGCTCCAATACAACACAAAAACTTCTCTCTGATAGGTAGGATCTGAACCAATCTAAAACAACACCCTTAATGCCCACCCAGTTTTCCAAATGAGACAGGAGGATCTGATGGTCCGCTATATGGTCCGAAGGCCACTGTTAAATCCAACAGGACCAAAGCAACACAGTGACCAGAGTCAGTGGATAAAAGAATGTCATTAAAGTACTGTGACAGGTTTTAACTAAGGGATAACTAAGGGATGGTTCAGGATAACCTGATCCAGCCCTAACTATAAGCACTATCAAAAAGGAAAGTTTTAAGCCTAATCTCAAAAATAGAGAGGGTGTCTGTCTCTCAAATCCAATTTGTGTTAGACTGGTTTTCCTCCTATTTATCGGACAACCCGTGAGACCGGGTTGTATCGGAAAGGGCGAGTGAGTTCTCCTGAACACTGCTTCTCTAACCTTGGTCCATTGTTATTCTCCTTTTGCATCTGTCCATTAGCTGGTATCATTCAGTCTATTTCTGGTATTTCTTATCATTTCTTTACATTTCTATACTGATGACATTCAGCTATAAATGCCTTTTAAGCCTCACTAGATAGATAGGCTGTCCACCCTAGTTTATCCCGAATTAGTGACTGGCTCTCCAATTATTGCCTTGTTTTAAACTCCTGATATTAGAGTCAGGTCATTATTTCCTTTTACTCACCTGTAAAAACAGTTTTCATAATCTTGGTGTAGTACTGTATATGATTCCTCTCTGGGTTTTATTTAGTTATAATATCAATCACACGTTCCTGTTTCTTTCATTTAAGAACATTTCTAAATTGAGAGCTATAGTCTCTTCCTCTGAACTGGAGAACATTGTTCATGTATTTGTGTCATCATGCCTAGATTATTGCAATACCCGTTTTACCAGCTTAGACAATTCATTTTTGTCATGTCTCCAAGCAATACAAAATGCCGCAGCTAGACTCCAAACACACTCAAGCAAGCAATCACACGTTACCCTATTTTATTCTCTTTACATTGGCTCCCAGTTGTGTTTCGAATTCATTTCATTTCATTTAAAATTCTCACATTCGCATACAGAGCACTAAATGGACAAGCACCAGACTATTTATCTCAACTACGTGTTAAACACACTCCCGCTCACAGAATCTTTTAGTTGTATCTTGTACAAGACTAAGGTCTGGGGGTGGGGGGTGTATGGGTGTGTGTGTGGGGTGGGGGGGTTACAGCTTTTCAAGCAATGGCACCAAAGCTCTTGAACAGTTTACCACTCCAGCTTAGTTCAGCTGATTCTGTGGAGTCTTTTTTAAACACAGTTAAAAAAATTTCTGTTTAGCAGGCCTTCTGTTGATATATATTTATTTTTTAAATGGAAATTCTGTTTTAATATGGTTCCTTTTTTATATTGTGTTTTAATTGTTGTACAACGCTTATGACTTTTTGTCTTTGAAAAGTGCCGTTAAAATAAATGTTGCTTACTTTATTTACTTACTGACTTAGAGGAAAAGCCTTGCAGCTGTGCATGCCAAAAAGGTTTTCTTCACCATGTACTAAGTTGAGTTTTGCTTACTTCACTCAGTGACATGCAAATCAATTTAACAACTTTTATTTATTTATTTTGTCTGTATTTTTGTATTCTCTCCATTAAAGTTCACTTCCATAACAATTAGAGATTTATCAGTCAGCAAACTTACAAATTTGGCAAGGAATCAAATTATTACTTACCCCACTGTGACTGACCTGAGATTGTTCAATTTAAGAAGTTTCAAAAGAGTTAATTAATTGCAGTTGATGACTGCCCGCAGTCTACAAACTATGGACACCACCAAATCTGTTTCCTTCCTAGAGATGCTCTGCCAGCTATGCTTGTTCATGGGTTTGTCCGCCTTCAGTTTTGTTATTAGTAAGTGAAAACCAGGCTTTGCTGGGTTAAGATCAGGTGACTGACTCAGTCATTGAAGAATATCCAATTTCTTTGCCTTGAGAAACTCTTGGGTTGCTTTTGCAATATGCTTTGGGACAATATCCAGTTGTACTGTGAAATGCGCTCTGATCAATTTTGCAGCTTTTGCTGAATCTGAGCAGAGAGCATAGCCTGTAACTTCAGAATTCATCCTGCCATCAGCAGGAACACTAGTGTGCCAGTTCTGTTGGCAGCCATACATGCCCATGCCATAACATTGCCTCCACCATCTTTGACAGATGATGTGGTATGCTTCAGTTTGTGAGCTGTTTCTCTTCTTCTCCAAACTTTTTTGGAGTGGTATAATTTGTCCAAATAATTCTCAAATATTTTTGTTCTTCCCAGACCTCTGTTGGCTCTTTTAGATGATTTCTGGCAACGTTTAATCTGGCCTACCTGCTCCTGTCTGTATTTAATGCTTTGTGCCTCATTATAAACTCTCTCTATTTACCATTATGAAGCTTTTTCATGATTTCAATGATATGCCTTCCTCCTCGGCACTGTTTGTGACCTGGCTAGATGCTGTGAAGAGGTTTTTCTTAACCAAGGAAAGTAACTGTGATCATCCACTTTAGTCGTTTTCTGTGGTCTTCCAGGTCTTTGGTATTTCTGAACTGATCAGTGCAGGTTCTTGATTTGGCCATTTTTTGCTATCTCTCTGATTAGTTTATTTTTTGTTTTTTTAGGCTAATGATGGTGTTCTTCACTTCTATCGAGATCTCTTTTGACCTCATATTGAAGATTTCAGTGAACACTAAAAACGTTAGTGCAATGCTAACACTGCTTAATTTGTAAGTATGTCATTACCCAAAAATGTATGGACCTAACTCTAGGTGTTCTTTGGCTTTGATCACAATGAGAACCCTTTTTTGTTATGTAGGTTTGACTTGGACAGCTTTCAAAGTGCTGTCCCTAGAACCCAGCAGAGTAAAGTGTTAAAACTAGAAATGGTTGCACAAAAACCCTGTGAAATGTTCTCCAGAAAATGGCTCTCCAGTGCAATGGTGCCACCGAGAACCTGCTTGAGAGTTCTGTCTGTAATTGCTTATTTACTGGCTAATATTGAGAAAAAACTGAAACAAGTTTTAATCTTAATATCACCACTAGTGTACTCTGTGTTTTGTGACAGTCCTTTGGGAAAGAGGACCCAAACACAACAGATGTGCAACATCAAATTTCAGGTCCTTGATGAACTGGGTGAGGCCATGCATGAGTCATGTTAAAAAAAAACCTAAAACACAAGCAAACAAAAAGAAAGAAATACTCTGCAACAAAAACCTAGGTGAGGCTTATAATTATAGTCACAACTCATACTGCTTGTAATTGCTTGCCTCTAGTTACAATGCACTATCAATATTGCAAAGAGAACCACTGAAGGCTGCTCATGTTCAAGCACTCATAAATTCCACCAAGAACGCTGCCCTGAGGCCCAAAGCGCCCGGGAGCCGCCCGACACCCAGGTCTCACATAGTTGGGAACATGAAATTGACCAAAATGTCTCGGTATGCTGAAGCATTAACACTTCCTTTCACTGGAACTAAGGGGCCGAGACAAACAGAGAACATGTCTCCACTGCTCTAGAGTCCAGTGGCAGCTCGCTTTTACACCACTGCATCCAACATTTTGCATTGCACTTGGTGACGAAAGGCTTGGATGCAGCTGCTTGGCCATGGAAGCCCATTCCTTGAAGCTCTCTATGCACTGTTCTAGAGGTAATCTGAAGTTTGGAGGTCTATAGCGACTGACTCTCTAGAAAATTGTCGACCTCTGCACACTTTTGTCATTTCACATGGCCTACTTCTTGGGGCTAAATTGCTGTCATACCCAGTTGCTTCCACTTTGTTATAATACCGCTAACCATTGGCTGTGGAATATTTAGTAGCTAGGAAATTTCGTGACTGGACTTATTGCTTGTTGTACTTGTTCCATGGTATCACAGTAGCATGCTGAAATTCACCGAGCTCTTGAGACCGACCAATTCTTTCACGAATGTTTGTAGAAGTGGTCTGCAAGCCTATGCTTTATTTTATATACCTGTGGCCATGGAAGGGATTGGAACACCTGAATGCAATGATTGGGATGACTGAAGGAATATGTTTGGCAATATAGTGTATATAAATAAGGCAATTTATCTTCTATCTTACAACTCCTTAGACACTTCACACCCTGTATGATGTAATTAATATGGAGGTCAATGCATACGTTTTCCAAAACCTCTAGTAGGTGGATTGAGCTACCACCACAAATAGTAAAAACTGACTCTGCATAATTGAGACTATGTCACTGCATTAATTTGTCTTCTTTTTACTGTAAAGCAAATGACTAATCTTGATGTCACCCAGCTGCAAATGGACAACTTGACATTTGCATTGGCTGCATTTGCTATGGAAGGGACCAAATGTGTTATTGTATTTAGTTATGTGTGTACAGTACAGTACATTTGGTTATGTAGTCATTTACAGATTTTTATTTCTGTGCAGCCTTCTGAATAAGGGAAGGTATTGATTTGCATAAAAAGTGCATAGCTCCATCCATCAGTTCTAGAGGGTGTCTGCAAGATTGGATGGGTGTGTTCAGAGATAGAAGTATTGATTTAAAATCTCTGCATTCATACCTTGAGGTTCTTGCAGTGATTGGCAGGCTCAATTTCATTTTAATTATACCTTTAGGTGCTGCTGTCTGTATTTAATTGCAAAACATCTGAAATATTACATGGTGCAATTTGATCTCAACAGACTATGTTCTATATTTGGAACATTTTCTGTCTGTCTTAAGTAGTACCAAGAACTTTTTGGAGTCACCAACATAAGTACTAACAATATATTAATTGTTAATGTTTATACTAGAAAAAGTTTGGTTAGTTAAATTCTCTGCTCTTGGATGAAGCCTTTCTAATTTACAGCAGTGTAAGAAAGGTCATCTGAAGCTATTTCTATCTTATATCTATGTATTCACAATGCATACATCCACTGTTTCAGTTAAATCCATATGCTAGCATGACATATTCATGTGCATAAAAGCACATTTGGAAACCCTCTTAAAAGTCAAATAGGATATTGCTTCTTTATAATGAATTTTGCGACATCAGAGTACACAAATCATTCATTCTGCACTGTAGCATGGACAGCTGCCGAGAGAGAGGGCAAGTGAGAGAGAGAGACTAAAGCAAATTTTTGAGAGATACAAACAACATTAAGCCACATTAAAGAAGATTAGGGAAAGCAATCAAGTACTGGTTGTCATGGAAACACCAAGCTAAACTGTTATTAAGTGGGTCTGGGTGGCTAGCCAGGACTAAGATTGTACAATGAGGATAAGCTAAATGCTATCTACCTACCCTCCCACCCCAAACCTCCATTCGTCAGCTTTCTGTCTGTAATTCGGCATCTACATCCCAGATTATCTTTGTCCTCTAAATGTATTTATGCTCGCTCTGCTTATTTATGGCAACATGGACTCTCAAAAAATCATTTCATGTGCTTTGTAATAAGCAACTCTTAATAGTATTAAGAGTAATTTCAAGTATTAACACATTTGGATATATGTAAGACACAAAGACAAGTTGTGTGTTTGGAGATTTTCCTCTTAAAAAAAACAAAACAAAACTCAAAATGAGAACAATAGTGATTTACCTAAACTTCCCCACTGGCCCCTGCTGTAAGGAGTAACCCTGTATTCTGTCTCTCCGTGTGGCCCGCTGCCAGTATGAGAACTGCCCCACTTCCTCCGGAGCTAAACAAAAAAGAGATTGAGACACTTTTTCAAGCATCCAATTGGGCTTTTGAAAGGCAGTCACTACAATTTAGGCTTAAATATGAGCACTAAGCTTGAAAGCATCATGGGTTGTGTCAGCAGCACACAGAGAGAGTGAGTAAGGGAACATAAGGACACTGTTGTGCCCTGTGGTATGATTGGAAAAATGCTGTTTCAAGCTAAGCTGATTATACATACATGTTATACATCACACAATATACTAAATAACGATGTGCTAAATGATATGGTGAGACCTATCATATATTTGAGACGCATGCATTTTAGCGTATCCAAACTGATTTCGCAGGTCTTATAAAGTAA
>VUQK01041685.1:0-11839 GCA_015106715.1 Bujurquina vittata
CGGTCCTCGCTTCGGCCTTATCAACCTTTATCTGTAAAGCAAAGTCGGCACGGTTTCATCAATAGCCGCATGACTAAACACGCCCGCCACAGATAGGCTGACAGGAAGACGTCTCACTCCGTTTGAAAAAGAAAAAACGGATCCAAGGTTTGAGACAGTTTCACACTCACTCCGTTTTAAAAAAACGTTGTGAGTGTGAAACTGTCCCAAACCTTAGATCGTCTAGCACGCCGTGTTCTTTTTCAATTAGCCGCCATGAATTAACACGCCGCTGAATGCTATTACGCTCGCCAATAGCATTCAGCGGTGTCTAGCACGCCGTGTTCTTTTTATGAAAAAACGACTATAATCGACAATTAAATTCGTCCTCAACTATTTTTATTGTCGATTATTGTCGACATTGTCGAATAATCGTTGCAGCCCTAGTATGTATTACTCTAATGTATTAGTTTAATCAGAAGGACTGTTTTCATTTAATAATTAGTTTAATAGATTCTACTTCATTCTGTTTGTTCTTATTGGGAGCTGAATTAAATTAACGGCCCGTCAGTAATGACACAGTTGCACCAGCATCAGTTTAAAACTGTTTAAAGTAACTCTGTTTTTCTCTCTGCTGCTGTATGCAGGTGCTGGAAAAATGTGAGCTGTAATAAGGAAATGACCACGTGACCCTTTCCGGTGCAATTCCAAACCCTGTGTGATTGCTTTAAAAAGACCTTTAACCAAAACTCGACATCCATGAATATAAAGTTTCATTTAAGAATTAATTGCAAATTTTGACTTTACAAATCTGTAATTATTATCAACTGAGACCTCCATGCTTTTAATGTTCAGTCATGAATCCACACAGGCTGCACCTCAGTGTAAAACCTAATTATTAAGCTCATTATTAAGCAAAATAAACATCCTTCATTTGTTTACATATTGCCCAGACTTGGACCACTTTGAACTGCACAAAGCTATCGGCGAAATCCAGAAACTACTTGTTTTCCCAGTAGGATTCATATGAATACATCCTAATTTAATGACAGAGCCAGGCGGCGAGAAGCAGCTCAGCTGCAGTAAATCCCAGCTCAGAGACTGATATGTGCCTTTTAGAAATGTGAAATGATTTTAAACTTGACACATGAAACTTCTCCTCAGCAGCTGCCTCACAAAGCCTCCGTGTTGAGCCTATAGCAGCACACTGCTGTAACAATTTCCCTGCAATATCCTGATTTTTCTCAACAGAGGATCCATTCATACTGTAATAGCTGGGAGCTGCTCCAAAAAAAAAAACCAAACATGATACTGTTTGGTGATTGATTGCTGCACACTGCCATTGTCACTCTTTTTGAGGCTCTGCCAATAGTTTTGTGTCCACGCTCCACTAAACGTCCCCGTCAATTACAGAGAGGAGAGAAAAATCAATGCCGGTGAACTGAATGCAGGCCGAGCATGTGTGTATCGAGGCTCACGCATGCTCGGATTAAAACATCATGCAAGGCGCAGCAGTAATAATTATTACCAGAGTTCTCTTCTGTTCTGGTGGGAGGAGCCAGAGATATTGATCATGTTGACACTTAGCTGTAAATAAATGGGGCATTATGTTGAATGACTTCATTTTTTCCTTACTCTGCACACGTGTAACATGCCAGGGAAAAAGACGACAACATTTTTTTTCAGCGCAATTTTTATGTGCGATTGTAAGTCTCCCCGTTGATATTGTTGATATAGCAGCTTCATTACTAACATGGTTGTTATCATTGGTAGTCTAAATTTCTTAAGGGGAATTTCTGGGGCTGAACGATCCTGTTGCACACTCTAGGGATTTTGCTATTGCACGCTATTAACTGGAATATCACCGCCATCGTCTCCCCTCCTACATAAAATACCTAGTGCTGCTTGTCCGCACCTGTTTAGTGTAGTGCGCAGGTTCGTGAACTCACTTTATGTATCTCTTGAGCTCCTGCCCGCTGCACATTGACCAGTGGTATCGATGGAAGGCCGCCTGCACCAGAGGGGCCATCACGCTTCCCATGGCGGTTTCATCCCCGCAGCGGTTGCCTTGGCCATCATGCTCCATGCCCAACCTGCTCCCACAGGGACAGACAAAGCAGCAGAATATCGATACGTGTCAAATCTCAATGAGGAGGAAACTGAACGTATCAAGATCGTCATTAGCACTGACTCTCTCCTCTCCCCTCTATCCTTTCCATTTTTGAATGTTTCACAACTGAAAAGTCTTTAATGTGTCTCTGGGAACACGTGACTTTAAAAAAGAAAAAATGCCGTAAACAATTAATTTTAAACAGTAGTCATACTTTCCGCACACGGAAGCAGCAAAAGCATTAGAAGAAAAACTTCAAACATTTTTGTGCAGCAAGTAGATACTCTTTACCCTCCTACTCCGACAGACCTGCTTCTTTCATGCACACAATAACCAATGAAATATGATTACATGTATACATGAATGTGTTTTGTTTTTCGTGGTATCACAGAGTCACACGCCATGAGTTCAGAAGGGTTCATCGCTTTGCTGCTTCTCCCATATGTTGTTCTGCATGGAGCACAACATATGAGTTCAGCTGACTGAACAGTGATGAAATATTTTGGTCATGGCTCCAAAATGATGGTCCTCGCCTGCACAGTGAGTTTTGGGATGACCATTTCAAAATGCGACTGCTGCCATGACCTGATTCTAACCCACCAATGCACCACCTACCTTTATCCATCAAGATATCAGCCAAGAGGCACAACCATGCTCAATAAGCAACATGTATAAAGTACATGATTATTATGGATCCCATACAAAGGGCTGACTATGACCCTTTTTTGACATTTAAAAAAAATGTTTATTTTATGGCTTCATGCTAAAGCGACACATCCACCATCAGACAGCGATGGTCTGCTTTGCCTTCACACCCTGAGCTGACAGTCTAAAGCCAGACTGATAACCACATGCTCTGCTGTTTGGTTTGGACCAGACCTGCTCCAATGAATCAGACCAAAGGGGCAAAGGCATCAAATCTGCATTGATTCAGACAGCAACCTTTCCCTCTGTGAGCGGTCATTTAAACTCAGAATTCATACATTAAATCAATGATTAAATCAATTAAGAGTGTCTTCCTTTAAAGAGTCGAGATAATATTCAGTACTGTGGTCCCGATGAAGACCTGCATGTCAGAAGGTATTAGATTTCTGTTTACCTGAGGAGAAAATGCGAAAAGACTTGATTCCATGCAGATACTCAGACAGCCAATGAAAAAAAGCATAACCAGCAGAGACAAAAAGATGAAACAGGAAAGAATGGAAAACATATTCTCAGCAATACTTTGCAACAAATTCCATCCATCTGTTCACTATATTATGCCTTTATTTTAATGCAGGGAGATAGAACATTTGAGGAGATAGATGAAGATTGACCAGTAAATGTCTCTGGAGCCACTGACCGCAAAAGCACCAGGTGCAGGTGCAACCTAACATGGATTAAGGCTGTTACAAAGGGGAGCAAACACAAAGCTGCCTTTGGACGAGAAAACATACACATTCATTGGGCATTTATGTACAGATACAAGAAGCACACTATGAGAGGTTGGCCACCTGTCCAGGGTGTACAGTAACCCAACTTTTCACCCTATGACAGCTGTGACAACCCCCACCCCAACCCACCCCGCAACTGAGGTTAAGAGGAAGAAGATGGCTGGATATAAAGAACAATTAATAATCACTAAACGGAACATATGCCTTACGGTAGCCTCAAACAGCGAGAGACGAGTGCTTTATACGGGCAGATGGTGTTTGCTCTTTTTGTCAAGGCTCCTTTGGGCTTTAGAATCTTTATGCATCATTTACCATCATATATCCTGTCCTTACAAATATCCACTTCTGCACCCATGCATGATAAACCTGAAAAGCTCCTATTTACTACTCGAAAGCTGAATGCAACACGCCGTTTTCACCTTGATTTTATTTTACTCACTGAAGGACTTCACTGGTTATTTAGATCATGAAATTATTTATCATTTTTTCCACCTCCATGTTCACTGAGTACACACAGAGAGTACACAGGGACTACACAGAGAGTACACAGAGTGCACAGGGGGTACACAGAGTGTGTTTTGCACTGTTGTACATGCATGATGTTGTCATTTAACATGTGTATCCGTCACTGACTGTATGAGCAAATAAAGGAGCTACTTTCGGCTGCTCCCTTATTTACAAAGGATCGCCACAGTGGGTACTGCCACATGTTAGATTTGGCAGATCTTTATGCCTGGTGCCCTACCTGAGGATTAGTGTCTCGTCCTGGGATCAAACCTGGGATCTTTCACTTGTCAGAGGATTGTGCAAACCAGCAGTTGATGCTGCACACTTAATATTATAAATTAAAGTAAGTCCATGTCCATGTCTTTGAACTGTGGGAGGAACCTGGAGAGAACCCACGCCGACATGTGGAGAACATGCAAACTCCACAGGCCGGGCCATGGCGGAATCAAAGCCAGGCCTTCCAGACGGTATTCTAACTGTGCTAACCACCGCGTCCCCGTTGTAGTCAGATTAGAGCAAAGCATTACTGACATCACTGATAATAAAACCTGTCTTGGATCAATGAACACATGATGGGCAATGACACAGACTTAGTTCCAGTCTCATTTTCAAAGCGTATCCGTGTCCCACAGTGACCCTGCTCACCTGGGCAGCCACTGAGTAAAGCGGTGGTGATTGTTTCATTGATTAGTTTGGAAAGGATACAGAAACTGAGGGAGGGAATGGAGGGAAGCACAGTGTTGTGCTCTTTACCTCCGGCTCATCCACTGTTGCCTCATCATTGTTGCATGTGGTAATGACAGAGTTGCAGCAAAATTACGCACCCAGTTTCCTTTCTGGATTCTAACTCATCTGCGGTGCTGACTGAGCTTGTTTTTTTGCTTTTTAAGGTTTCTGACTGATGTAATCTCATCACTGTCAACCCACCTCTCCTTATTAGCTGATGAAATCTGCTTTCTTTCGTTTTTTGGTAACAACAAAGATCCCCTGAGGAAAGCATTGCGCTCCTCTTGGGTTTAACTATTATAATTTATTTTGGCAGGATTTACTGGGTAAATCAAACAGTTTGCTATGGAAATATCAATGTCTATGCTGCATGATGCTTTTAGAAGTGATCCCAACTATGGCAACAGCTTAATTAAAATAAAGTGGATTCATGTGGGTTCCTTTGTGGTCACTCAGGGCTGCAGCACTGAAGCTAAATGAGGAGGCAGGATGAAGCCCAGGAAATCCATTTGCTGACTGATCTGCTCATATGTAACTGAGAGCATGTTCAGGAGGCCCAGTTGGTTTCCAGACCCCCAAATCTGAAGCTGCATGTTCTTCAGAATCATGTACGGCGCGTTGCTCACTGACCACTAAAAATTAAATCTGTCTGCCCAAACCAACATTCACTGCGCTCTACTCACTGTAACTAGTTCTTCTGTCTATAATGGCTACTAAAAATCACCCCACTTATTGACATATCTGCCATCCACCTCAGCACTAAACACAATGTACTGTCTGGCGCTCATCCTGCCGCTGCCTCGTGCTACAATGTTTCTTCTCTTGGCTGTTCTTTAGCTCCAGATGCTCAGCAGCCGTCTCGGCGTGTTAAAATTGCCTTTTTTCCCCTTCAGAACCTCAGAATTCCCCCTCTGGGGACCAGAACGACATCTATGTAAACAGCACGGCTGCTGGTTTCCACACTGCTTTAATCTGAGAGCATCTATCGATCCCTGGAGGTCCCGGTTCACCTGCCCTGCTCCCTGTTCACAGCTGGAGGATTTTATGTTGTGCCCCGGGACATCTCAGTGGGACGGACCCCTCGCTGTCTCTGCTGATTTCCTCTTCCAAAAAAGCTGCTGTTCCTGCTGAATCCACACTACAACCTCACCTTCCTTTCATTTTCAGAAGTTCAAATAAAAGCAGCAACAGTGAAGTACTTGGGTATTTCACATTTTTAACTCCTGTCTCATTACCGATTCTGCTTCATCTGTAAAACCATCTGATGGTCTTTATCAATATTGATCTCACTGAGCATTTCTAATCCCTTACCTCTTAAATCTACAGGCTTCTCTCTATTCTCCATCCAACTGGACTCAGTCGGTTCCAGTTTCTGTGGACAGCTGGCAAACAAATACTCTCCTACTTCTTGCTCTTAATGACTCCAGTTAGGCTCTCAGTTGACAGTCTCTCCCACCGAGTTTATTTCAAAACTTTGAACTCGTGACAAAAGCACCACAGGAGACGTGAAAACAACTTAACAGAGCAAGAAAGTGGAAAATCAGCCTGCCTGGTGTGCTGGTACCCTCAGTACCCTTCCAAGGTTCACTGAACAGCCACCTCTCATGTGACGACCTCATGAAAGACTGACTACATCTTATGGACTTAAATGGCAGGGCCTTGATGACTCACGGCATATTAACCCAACACACACGGCAGCAACAGCACAATGATTAAACACCTACACTTTATAAACTCATTACAAGAGGTTGAAACCAGCCTCCTTTTTTTCAGATGTCCACAAGTTGAAAGTGTTTGTTGCATGTGTAGCGTTGGTTTTGCAGCAGTTTTGAATGTTTTCAACGCACTGAAAAGGCCAAAACCGGCTGTTATCAGTCCCATAAATATCAGACGTGGTTTCCTCTGCCTGTAGAAGACATCATTCAGTGGTGGTCATTCCTCCCTGTTGTATGGGGCGATGAATAGAAACAGGGGTCTCATACGTCACCGCTGAAGCCTGCACGCCCCACCCAGCCTGCCCTTCTTCCTGCTAATTCACACGAGTCCTCTCACATCAAATGAGGACCGTTTTTGTTTTGATTGAGTTGTGTGAAAGAATCTGCGTACTCCTTAAATTGCTGTTAACATGACGCTAACGACAGGGTCCAAAATCTGCTGCGCAACTATAATTTTTGCATGTATCAAATATGATTGCATGGTGAGTTTCTCGCTCCGTTTTGTGCTGATTTTTAAACCTCTCACACAGAATCTGGACACAAAACATCAGCTGATAAAGTAAATTGAATTCTGCAGCAAAGAGATGTTATTTCTGCGTTAAAATTCAGTCCGCTTTCCTTTCCAGGTGATTCGGACACGCAAACTGCCTTCACTGCATCACATTAACGAGCGAGCCACGTTCAGCCAGTAGTCCTGCGCAAGATTTACCTTTATTGTGTTCCAACGACATGAGCGTAAACACTATGTAGCCATTGCTCGGTGTGTTATTGTGCATTTACTCAATAAGTGCTTACTCCTGCCTTTCATAAAACTGCAGGTTTTGATCATTTTTTTCATGTTTCCATTTAACGTTTCATCTGAATGTGTTTTTGTTTTGTTTATATCCTTGTTTCATATTGTGCAGGAAATGCATGCGAAAAAGGATAATAAACAGTGGCTGAGTTCATGGACATGTGCTTAATCTTGCACAGTCTTGTCACCATGAGAACATAAAGTTGTATTTTCAAGCACACAGGGAAAAAAAAGGGAGGAAATAAGAAGAGCAACTCACACGTGTCCGGTCTCATGAGCCACAACAAAAGCAGAGGAAAAGCCGTCTTCGTGGTTGAGGGTGCAGCTCCGGACAGGGTGGCACATACCCGTGACTGGAGCGTAACCTGCAGGGGGAATTACGAGTGTTACCACAACAAACACAAAAATGAGAAAAGAAATTCTCCTCGCATCTCAACGTGCATCAGAGAAAAATGTTTTGAGAAAAGAACCCAATCGTGAATGATATGTTCCGGTCTGTCTGAAGTGCACAAAGTAGCAAAAAAGAAACAAATGAAAAATTGACTTCAGTCATTCTATGAAATTTCCAGAATCTGACAAACTTTGTGACCTTTGTGTACGACAGAGACGAGCTGTGGAGGCCTGAAAAACACCAAACGGTGATGTTTTCATGCTCTAATCATAAAAGTTAACCATGCAATAGCTGCCGGGAGAGAACAATAAAAACACATTATCAGTGAAAAAGGAGCCATCTGTTTGCTTCCTTCAATACCAATATATGTTTCCTCACTAATCTCCTGACTTTGAAACTACCATTACAGTTCTTTTATCTACAAGCTTAGTGATTAAGCACAGACTGTATACCAAAGATGGAAATTATGAGCCCACAATGCTGTTGTGCATTGCTTCTTACAGAAGCAATTTTCCATTTTCTTTGCTTATCCTTTTCAGGGCTGCAGGGGGTGTGGGGGTGGCATAGTGACCCAGTCTGTTGCACGGCTAAGAGACAGACAACCATTTACACTCACATCTGTGGGCAATTTAGAACCACCAGTTAACCCTAACTGCATGTGTTTGGACTGTGGGAGGAACTCAAAGACTACTCAAGGAGCACCAGCACAGAAAGGCTCCGGACAGACGCTGGATTTGAACCCAGAACTTCTTGCTGTGAGGCAACAGTGCTAACCACTGCGCCACTGTGTGGGCCTTATTAAAAAATATATTATTATTACTAATTGAGTGCCAAAACTAAATTCCTTCGTTGCCTCCATTGTGTTGTAGTGAAGTCTGACAGACAGAAATCAAACTGATGTTGTTTTCATGTCTGAGGGATTCCTCTTTAAGCAGGACAGATCTGTGTGCATCTCTGCATGCGGATGTCTGAATGTGTCACGTGTGCACGTCATGGCTGCAGTGACGTCATGATGAGCACTGCCGCAAACAGAGAATACACATTACACACATAGCCAGCACAGACACAGCAGGGGATTTAGGGCATAATTCATTGTGATTATCACTACTTTGCTATGACTTCCTTCTATTAGCATGATTTTCATCAGTCATTGACGCCACATGGTCAGCTTTAATAAGTAGAGCTAAAGATAGCAGCAGTGACAAGGACGAGCTGTGCCAAAATTAGAACAAACACGTACTTCATTGGATTGTTTTACTCACAACACATTCACTTTAGCTGCAACACAATGGACGTCAGTCTGCAAATCAAAATCAGATTCTTTATCACATCCTACAGACTGATGGATGTACACACACACACACACACACACAGCACTGCTTCAGTTCGGCATAATTGACTCTTCGTGTGTTATGTCTTCCCTGGGGTGTGATCACCTGGGGAATTGTGGGTTACGGTGTTTAGTCCCCAGAGCATTCAAACTGTTTCACTTTCGGTCCAGCAGCCAGAACTTAGATTAGTGAGACAGAAAGTTGGCGAATACCCAGATTAGTTCTTCTGATGCTTACAGAGCAACCCAGGACCGTCTCAGGTAACCTGAACACTCGGCTACATACTAAAGAAGCACAAATGCTCATTAGCAGCATGACCTACAGCACAGCAGATAGGCCTGCCTCATGTGTTGTTCATTAGTGCTGGTGCATTAATAATGCAATAACTCACGTTAAGCATATTTCTTATGAAACTAAATCACAGTGTAGTTTATCACACATGCATGCAGAGTCACTGAGGCGAGGGGGGGGGGGCTAGCACTCAAACAATAAAAATAGTTATTTTTTCTTCCTAATGAATTTTCATAATCCAGGAAAATGATGTTCTAGAAACAGTCGCAATAAGTGGCTCCTGTGGTCGCACAGTCCCGAGTCCCCACAATGTAAATTAACAGCTAGTAAATACGTGCACTGTGCAGAGGGCAATGGTAAATCAGCTCTGCAAAAGGCGCCTCGTTGGAAAAAAGGTTTTTGATTAAAGTGCCTCAGTGATTTTGGTTTCTCACAGACATCTAAAAGCTACTCTCCGAAGAGGCGCCAGGGTTGAAAGTTTTCTGTAAGTCTCTGTCCTCTAATTAAAGAGGCAACATTAAGAAATACATGTGAAATGTTCAGAAACAAAATCCAAATTCTAAGTAAATTAAGCAAGAAGAAAATTATGTAAAATTAAGGACTGAGAAGAGCAGCCTGTGAGGAAAAAAATACTGCCTCCCTCATATAACTGATATAGTTGTGCATGGGAGCCCATTTCAGAGCAACTTTCTGGATTATTTCTCCCACTTTGTATACATTTAATCATTAAATCACTTCCACTGATGCAGGACCCCCAAATGCTGGACTGATCTCTGTGATTATGAAGGCGTTGAGAGAGATCAACTTTTTATCTCTAATCAAGATCAGAAATAAAGAAAAGCTCCGGCCTTTCTCCTGATTGTTCAGAATCTCATAAATCTTTGCCCGCTGCAGGGAAGAATGTGTATTCTATGAGAAACCTTGGGGATATGTATGCTCTGTAAATCTGTACAGAAGACACGTCTTCAGAACTGCCTTCTTTCATCTGCACAACATTAGGAACAATCTGTCTCAGAGCCATGCTGAAAAACTGGTTCATGCATTTGTGACTACCTCACTACTGATCCTATTTCTTCCATATTCACTTCTCTCCAGTAGCTCCCTGGTAATTCCAGGATCTCATTTAATACTTCCAATTCTTCATATGTGAAGCTCATTCTTGGACCTCTGCCACTGTGATGGCTACTGGATCCTATTCAGGGAGGTTGCTGTGGTCTGCTCTTAGATCCACGAGACACTGAGCATCAGCGTTGTGTGACGCATCTGTCACCCATATGCTCTTCCAGTATTGCTCCGCCTCCAGCCTTGATGGGGATGATGTTCTCATATTGTTCCCCTGACACTGCCAGTCCACCTTGGATGGATCAGTGGAGAACATCAGCTTTATTCTGCTGGCTTCTATCTCTCTGGTGGTTAGCCAAGGCTGTGAGTGTTTGCTTGGCAGTTGCAGCTTCTCTGGCCTCAGGTATGGACAATTTGTTGTACTTTTAGGGACCCCTTTCTTCATCACACCTTTCTGCAACTCTGATAGCAGGCTGACTTCACTCTAATCTTCTAGTAGACTTTCAGTGGGTACTTCACATAGTCTTGGTAATTGGCAACGGGGAGTCCAAGTGTCCAGCTGCTCTGGCACTCACTGTACCAATTATTCTTGGTGCTTGGTACCCAATCGGAGTGTGGGGATGATGACATCTCCCCCTGCACTGTCGTCCTGGCTATCCCTTGCTGTAGCATTTGTGTTGTACCTCATCAATCTCCAGTTGTGATGGCCTCTGCTTCTTGTTGGAACAATAAGCGATATAAATAATAATATTCACGACTTCTAACCACTTCCTTGTTCTGCTTCTTTATTTCAGTAAAAATTTGCATGAATGGAGGCAATAAAAAAATTTGGTTGCGTGCTGCAGGCCAAATGTTTTGATGCAACATTGAACTCACTTCAATTACGGAGAATCCCTGCAGGGAAATGGGCACTGAAATACAGTGTCTCCTGCCATTTGTGCAGATGCCACCATCTGATCTCCAGGCTGTCGCTCATGCGTCAATCCTCCGGTGTTTGGTGCAAGATAGAATCATGGCTTTAGCAAAACACAAACACTGACCTTTTTCTGTCTGAGCCAAGCCCACAGGGAGGAAGAATGAACCAGGGCTCCTTTTGACATTTCACTCGATGAAGTTTTTTTTTTTAAACACACCAGGTGACGACAAAATAAGAATGAACGTCGAAGATGAAAGATTTTAGTTGCAGTGAATCGCTGAGGTGATTCAGTGTGTTGCTCACAGATCCAAACTGCCGTCTCTGACAGGCGACAAGCTGCTGGTTAAAGAAGGAATGTTTCTCCCAAGTGTCACCCTCAGATCTGGTCATGACCACAAACTGAATAGAGAGGATGGACATGATCAGTTGCCAGTTGTTACTAGCTAACCTTGTAAGCGAGCTGCATCAGTAGGCTCTACAGTGGTGTGAAAAAGTGTTTGCCCCCTTCCTCATTTCCTGCTTTTTTGCATGTTTGTCACACTTAAGTGTTTCGGAACATCAAACCAATTTAAACAATAGCCAAGG
>VUQK01041686.1:0-16219 GCA_015106715.1 Bujurquina vittata
CCACAGACCAATCGCATTCGAGTTTGGCCATACCACGTGATACCGCCAAGCTAGTTCCAGCCGGCGGTTACTTTGTAACAAAGTGAGGACGAATGAGAGTTTGAGAGGTTACCGTGGAAACGACAAAAATAGAAACATAGTGACACAGAGAGATCCAGCCGAGACCGAGGACAGGATGGACTGAGAGCTGAGACTACATTCAAGCCCAGGATTAAAATTCTGGGGACAAGCAAGAGCTCACTTCTGTCTCTGAGCACTAAAGAAACAAGCGATTGGCTAAAAATGCTGTTATTACATTAAGATCAGGTTTAAATTCTTTAAATAATTTGAGACGGTTGAGTCCAGATGTGAAACATAAAAATGTAAATCAAACTTTTCAACAATTTATTTTTTCTGCAGTTAGTCATTGTGAACAGGCACAGTTGTCATGTTTTACTTTGGTTCTTATTTTGACATCATCTACTTTCACTCACTACAAGAGAACTTATACATCAGAAATTAACATACATGTTCAGCTCTTTGTTTCATGACAAAAATTGTCAAAAAGTACTTGAAGAAGTTCATTTCATGCAGATGATGTTGATACTATATATATATATATATATACAAACATTAAATAGTTGGACTTCCAGACCTTGGCTTAATGAAATTTTGTCTGACCGGACCTCTTTAAATTTTAATTGAATACCCCTGATCTAAAACCTTAATCTCGTTTATGTTCATCAGGCCCCCAGCCGCTGAGCATCAGTATCATGTGACATGTGTCACGCATTCTGTACCAAAGCTGCACCACTTTAAAATCTGTGAGGTAACAGTGTGACCATGTAGAGTAGATTGTGTCAGTGGCGCAGTGGGTAGGCGCTTGCCTTTCAGCCGGAAGGTTGCAGGTTCGAGCCCTGTCCCTGCGTTGCGTTGTGTCCTTGTGCAAGACACTTAAACCACATTGCCTAACGGTATCGCCGGTCTCTGGCTGCATGACCGCAGATGCTTGTCTCTGGATGAGTGATCTGAAATCCTCATTTCGTTGTGTGCCTTGTGTGCACAATGAGTGAACTTTATTATTATTTAGATGGTCGGTCAAAACAACTTATAATTTGTGAAAGGACTCCTTTTTATCTACCTTTTGATACCAGATTTACCTTATTTCGTTGTCAATTTTATCTTATATACAAAATTTTATTACACTTAAACTTGATGTGCTTAACATAGAAGATAGAATCATAAAAACCCATGTAGGTCTACTACTAAGGCAAACTTTACAAAGAAATTAACGTACAACATACACACACACATACACAGACACACAATTATTAAGTATAATCTTGTGAGAATAAAAAGGTTAAAAAGGTTCTGAGTCTGTTTTTGAGTGTGGACACAGTTGTAACTGATCTCAGGTCAGCAGGCAGCTTGTTCCAAAGAATAGAATAAAAAGCACCTTTAGCATATTTGGATATGATTATAGGCACAGTTCAATAATCTGCACCCGATGACCTGAGAGGTGTGAATGGGTTATAAACACTGATCAACACTTGAGCCTTTATGAACTTACTGAAGGATTTTAAAGGTAATTCTGGGTTGAACTGGGAGTCAATGAAGTGATTTCAGGACTGAGGTGATATGTCCAATTTTTCCCATTCCTGTAAGGACCAGGCTGCTGCTGCTATCTGAACGAACTGAAGTCGTCCTAGTGGTTATTTGGATATTCCTGCAAATACAGTATTAGAGTAGTTTAAGCTGCCTTTCATGAATGCATGTGAGATAAGAATTTTATAACTTTTGATATATTTTTAAGTGATAGAAAACAGTCCTGGTGACCTTAATATGATCATCAAAACTGATCATACCAGGGTTCCTGTCTTGTTTGGTGTGTTTCAGAGGCAGGGATCATAGATATGAACAAACTGTCAGTCTCTGATTTTCTGGACCAACAGCAATTATTTCTGTCTCGTCTCTGTTCAGTTCTAAAGAGTTTCAAGACATCCTGCAGATCATTTCTTCAGCTCATTAGTTTGTGAACAGAGGTTAGATTTTCAGAGGAAAATGAGTACAAATAGGCTATATTATAAATCTATATGGAAGTACATGTAACGGTAAAAGAGTAATGGACCACTAACACATCCTTAAAGAACCCCGGATTGAATTTTTGCAGATTTAAAACTACTAATTGAAACATAAAAACCTCCTTTTAGATGTGATTAGAGCCAATCGTGAACCTGGCCTGTTAAATGAACTGAGTCATGAAGCCTTTGAACTAAAATGTCATGATTAGCAGTGTGGAAGACGGCAGTGAGATCAAGTAGAGCTAAACATGAAACTCTGTGAGTCACTGTTGATCTTCAGTTCATTGATGACCTGAAGTGCCTGCCATGCAATGTCCCCAATAGCTCTCAAAACAGCTGTGAAAGCAGAACTGCTTTCTGTGAGACTGTGAGAGGAAAGGTATTCATATAGTTGTTAACATTTTTCAAATCTTTTGCTGGTTTAATAGATATAATTCTTTCCAATTTAGTTATATTTTAACATTCATGAATGTGTTCTATAGTGTGAACATATCACACTGATCAAACAACTTTAGGCCTTGGAAAAGTTTAGAACCCATGCTTGACCATTGGTAGAGTATTTGAAAGCCTCACCTTTACTCCTTCAAACATACGTCTTGTCATTCTAGCCAACTAGCTCAATCTTTGTCTCGTCTGACCATCAAACTTTTCTCCAGAAGGCATTTGGCTCTTCAATGTGGGCAGCTGCAAATTTGAGTCAAGCTTAAGGGTGTCAATTTTGGAGCAGGGGTTTCCTTTTTGGTTGGCACCCTCTCAGTCCATGGAGAGCTACACAGGCAGTCATTGCAGTCTGGTAGCAGCCACTGGTAGGATTTTTCTGCAACACAGATCTCACCCGGCGAGAGCCAGAAAGCTCCAGGAACTACTGCCAACTGGTTGGGGAACGTCACGGTAGAGACCGCCCTGCATCAATTCACTTTTAAAGTTTGACCATTACAACTAAGGGACAAACCTTAACCTAAGCCTCATCCTAACTTTAACCCTGAGACCACGCGTTAACCCCCAGACTGGCCTCTGAAAGAAACGAGAACCGGCTAAAAAGTTCACACTTTTACAAAATAAAATCACTCTGATAGTTTACTTTTTTTTTAATGCAAACACCACGTTTTAAACTTGCACAATCACACACATTTAGAGTGTACATCTGAGGAAATCTTTACTCACACTGTACTTGGCAAAACGTCTTGAAACCTGCTTTTTTTTGGCAACTGCTGTGTGTGATCATGCTGAAAACTAGGTAATGACTGTGCTTATCACTTCTAACCTCGTACCACTTTGCTTAACCTTTTATTTAAGAGCATTTCAGGGTTGTTTTTCTGGCTCAGGGCTGGCCTTTCTATCCACATGAGCACAACTGGTCCCCACTTAAGGCAATGAGTCCGTGTTACCTTGTTTGACAGATTATGCATTTATTCTGTTATTTATAACCATTTATCAACAAAAATGCCTGTAATGATCAATGGAATGAAACACAAGTTAAAAGATCAGGAAAGAAAACACTTTTATGTGCCAGAAACTCCACTTTGCAGGTAAAACCCTGCATTGTTATTATTCTGTGTTATTAGGTCATCATACAAAAGTTTTCTTTGCGCTTTGGGAAATAGGCTCACAGCTGTTAACTGCATGTCGCCTTCCTGTTTATGCTGTTAAATCACTTTTTTCCCCTGCTCCCTCCAGCATCGTCAAACCTCACATGGCCACCATAGAGGAAATGGCCAAATTCCACACAGACTCCTACCTGGAGCATCTTCACAAGATCAGCCAGGACGGAGACAACGATGACCCCCAGTCGGTTGACTACGGCCTGGGTAAGAAAAACACAGCCTCTTCTTTGTATTTGTTTAATCTTTATTGTCTCAATTTCCTCAACATCTGTGCTCTAGTGTTTATTTTTGATCCAGATGTGACACAAAAAATGGAACTGGAGGGCATGAAAGTGATGAGAACCCATTTCTCTGTTTTCGCCAGTAGTTGGCAGTGTAACGCTGCACTTAATTACATTGACACAGATCAAAAATGTCCCCCTCAAAGCACATTTTTGCTTTTGTTTGTGACAGAAGTGCATTTTTTATAAATCTGGGGAATGTTTGCCAACCATGACCCACCCCTAGGATCCCACCGTGGTTTGTTGTTCTTGGATGGGATGCCTGTAAGTCTGTCCTTCTCTGTGGTTTACATTTCTAACTTTAGACTAAGCTTCAGGTTCACCCTGCTTGTTTTTGTTTCCTGGCTTCCCTGGCTATTCCCTGGCTTTATCTTTCTTTCACCCTCTTCTTTTTGTCCTCAGTGACATCCTTTTTCAAGGACCTGAGTTAGCCTTCACATTTCAGTGAGGTTTAAGGCAGAAGTATTTCACAGAAAATGTGTTTGCGTTTTTTCGGGTCATTGGAAAAGCCACTGTGGGCTTTGAGGCCTTTACCACGAAGCGGGATTAGAGGGCTGGTGAAGGAACTTTGTTTAATCCTGGAGTTTCAGTGTCACGAAAGTGGTTCATTCTTACTGAGGTTTATCACTGTGGTGACTTATGCTGCAGACCAAACCTGATCCGTAGCAGATTATATTATCTTTATGTTAAGATAAGATGTAGACAAATGACCAATCAGTTCCTTGGAAAATTCCATCACCATTCCTGGGAAGGCCCGATCAGTCATACAATGTATTGCCAAAAGTATTCACTCACCCTTCCAAGTCATTGAATTCAGGTGTTCCAATCACTTCCATGGCCACAGGTGTATAAACCAAGCAGCTAGACATGCAGACTGCTGCGGCAAACATTTGTGAAAGAATGGGTCGCTCTCTGGAGCTGAATTCCAGCTTGGTACTGTGATAGGATGCCACCTGAGCATCAAGTCCAGTTATCCAAGTCCAGAGACTGGGAATGACAGGAACTCAGTCACAGAGTGGTAGGCAATGTAAAAATCACAGAGGGGTCACATGATGCTGAGGTGCATAGTGCACAGAGGTCACAAACCATCTGCAGAGTCGATCACTACAGACCTCCAAACTTCATGTGGCCTTCAGATTAGCTCAAGAACAGTGTGTAGAGAGGTGGAATGGGTTTCCATGGCTGAGCAGCTGCATCCAAACCTTACCACCAAACACAAAACAAAGCCTTGGATGCAGTGCGGTAAAGCACGCCGCCACTGGACTCTAGAGCAGTGGAGACATTTTCTCTGGAGTGATAAATCAAACTTCTCTGTCTGGCAGTGGGTCTGGGCTTGGCAGTTGCCAGGAGAACAGTACTTGTCTGACTGCATTACGCAATGCAAGTGTAAACTTTGGTGGGGGGGGGATTATTGTGTGGGGTTTTTTTTTTCCAGGCGTTGGGCTCGGCCCCTTAGTTCCAGTGAAAGGAACTCTTAATGCTTTAACATACCAAAACATTTTGGACTGTTTCATTTCTAAATCTTGTGGAAAACTGCAAAAGGTGGGCTGACATCATTTTAAATCCTATGGATTAAGAATTGGATGTCTTTGTAGAACAAATCGCTGTTGGGTACTGGTCATTGGTTTTGCTTCTTTTTAAAACTCTTTATCTTTCTCTCTCTCCTCCATTATTTTCTCCCTCCAGGTTATGACTGTCCAGTGGTGGAGGGCATATTTGACTATGCAGCAGCAGTAGGGGGCGCTACGGTGACAGCAGCTCAGACCCTGTTGGACCAAAAGTGTGACGTGGCCATCAACTGGGCAGGGGGATGGCATCATGCTAAAAAGTAAATTAATCCACACTGATATGCTGTAACCTTCCTGTGTGCTCTATAATGTCTCTCTCTGCAACCTTTATTTAAAATTATTGTGTAATTGAGAGTGGGGTTTGACTCTAGTTCATTGTCTTTCATTTGAATACAAGGCCAAATGAATTGGACCATTCGGTTCAGTTTAGATTGGGCCCCAGAAAACAGGTTTAGTTTACCCTGCGCTAAGGGAAAGTCCGGCTTTTTTTTCCAGAAAGAGGGTTAACTTAAACTGAGTCAGTTACCGTGGTAACATAGTCTGTGAACTTAACCTGCTCACTGGTGGGCTTTGTTCAACAACCTCCTGTTGCACCTGAACCAGCTCAGTGTGAGCACTTATGTAATCAATTAGACATAAAGTTTAAGGACAGAAACAGCAATCAGTGGATATCGTGACTTTATTATAAACTTAGAACAAATTCTTCAGGCTTCATCCTCTTATCGCTGTGCCTCTGTGAACGGTATCAGTCCATTTATACATTTCTTTTGCTTACATCAGTCAGCCAGGGTGAACTTGCTCATAGTTAGTTGGTCCGATCAGGATTTCTGGAAATTAAAACTCAGTTCACGGTTAGACTCTAGAGCAGGGATCCTCACATCCAGGCCTTGAGGGCCGGTGTCCTGAAGGTTTTAGATGTGTCCCTGATCCAACACATCTGAGTCAAATATAGAAGTCAATTAGGACTCTGGAGAACCTGACTGCATACTGAGGAGGTAATTCAGCCATTTGATTCAGGTGTGTTGGATCAAGGACACATGTAAAACCTGCAGGACACCGGCCCTCGAGGCCTGAATGGGAGGATCCCTGCTCTAGAGTTTATTGGTCCCTCCACTTTCCATCAGTTGCATCAAATAGCCTGCAGAGGGTGCTGTCGGCAAAGCAGTGGATTTCCAATATGCCCTCCGTCTCTCCCTTTTCTTCCAGGGATGAGGCTTCAGGTTTCTGTTACGTGAACGATGCCGTGCTGGGAATCCTCAGACTGAGAGAGAAATATGAGCGAGTCCTCTATGTGGACGTTGACCTGCATCATGGAGACGGTACACTCAAAGCACTTAAATTGGGATGTCTTCAGTGGGAAGTTTGGCTTCTGCGCAATTACAAATGAGCTTCTTTTCTAGTTTCTTGTTCCATTTTCTCAATTTTGCAGCATTTTTTTCCCCATGTAAATCCAGGTTTCAAAAGCTTTTCTCATCCTTCGGTCTCTGCAGGTGTGGAAGACGCCTTCAGCTTCACATCCAAAGTCATGACCGTCTCGCTGCACAAATTTTCTCCCGGGTTCTTCCCAGGTCAGCCCATACAGCGAGTTTAGCTACAGAATGCTATGCTAGCCTGAGTGCGACAGTGTTTGCTAAGTTTGTGTTTATTTAGGTACGGGCGACCTGTGTGACACGGGGCTGGGTAAAGGCCGGTGGTACGCTGTGAACGTCCCGCTGGAAGATGGCATCAAGGATGACAGATACTACCAGGTTTTTACCAGGTGCACACAATCATGTAAACACACAGAGTGTTGGGCGGTTTCTGTTAATGATCCCTGACGAGCAACTGTATCTAACCTCCATTATGACTCCCAAGAGATCAGAGGTCAGGGTCATCCACTGAAGAGAGCTTTGGAGCATGTGCAGTTTCAGCGTTTTATCAGGGACACTTTAGCAGGGAAATCCTTCCATTGTGAGGTTTTTAACCGGGGATTTTCTAGCTGATGGAGTTTCTCTAGACTGAACACTCAAAATGCAAATGCATTACCTCTGAAAGGAAACAAAGGGTTAAGACCCATTTGTGTGTACTTTCTGTGTCAGCATCTGTAGGGCATGGATTCTGTGATTTTTATTGGGGGGTTTCCTCTGATATCTTGGCTGTTTTTAATAAAGCTGTAAAATCTGTATTTGAGGAAAAAGCGAACAAGTCTTGGTGGCAGGGATTTTTGGAAAGTAAGCAGCAATCATTTTAGCTGTGTGACAGAAGTAAGACAGAAGGGACCCAGAGGGAATGTGAAGTAAACCGAGTATAGAAAATTGGTATAGAAAACATTGGGTGTGATTTTTCAGGCTCATGTGCAGCCTTGTGGTCTCATAAGATTAAGATTAGGCTTAATACTTTCCTTTTCGATCAAGCTTATAGTTAAGCCTGGATCAGGTGACCCTGAACCATTGCTTAGTTACCCTGCAATAGGCCTAGGCTGCTGGGGTTCCCATGATGCATAGAGTGTTACTTCTTCACTCTCCTCCTTTCACTTTCTCATTATACATCACTCTGCATTTAATCATTAGTTATTAATCTAAGGCTCTCTTCCAGCAGCATGTTTTGTCACTTAACACTGACCCATGAATCATTCGATCATAAAAAGCCTCCTAACTCAGGGGATGAACCAGTGTTGTGTCTACACATAACAGACAACTTAGCAAAGAACCTAACTTAAATTGTATCTTTAGGCACTTTGTTACTAGCAGCTTGTCGCTAAAACAATTTCTTTAATTTCTTTAATTGACTCTATGAAAAATGCCAGAGATAACAATTTGACAGACACAAAATAGTATTTTTGCACCAACACGCTAACCTCCAAAGCGCTATTAGATCAAGGTTTACATATCTCAGCATGGTGTGCAGTTTGTCCTTTAAAAAAATTAAGGAAACTGGACAAATAGAGGACAAAAGATGAAGTAGCATCACTAAAAATCTATCTACAGCAGATGAATGGTATCTGAAAGCTATTGCCCTAAGAAATAGTAAAAAAAAAAAAACAATCCAGCAAAGACCTGACACAGGACCTGAGATATGCATCTGGACCTTCAGTTGGTCCATCTACTGTTCATCCAAACATCATCAGAAATGGTCTCAGTGGAAGGGCGGCCATCAAGAAGCCATTCTTAAGAAAGGGTAACTGAGGTTTGCCAAAGTACACAAGAACTAGACTGAAAATCAGTGGCAACAGGTCTGATGGAGTGATGGATCCACATTTGGCCATTTTGGCACATATTTTCGTCAGTATGTATGGAGGAGGTCAGGAGAGAGGTACAACAGTGAGCGTCTACAACTGTATTTAAAACATGGTGGAGGGTCCGTCATGGTTTAGGGTTGCATTTCAGCCAGTGGGGTTGGAGATCATTTCAAAATTGATGGAATTATGAAAACTGAAAAGTACCATCACCATGTAACACCATCTGGAAAGGATATAATTGGCAACAGCTTCATTCTTTTAGCATGAAGATGATCCCACACTGCCAGTGCAGCAAAAGCATACCTGGATAGAAAAGCACACAGTGGAAGACCTTCAGTCATAGATGATTCTCCCCAGAGACCAGAACTCAACATTACTGAAGCAGGGTGGCATCATCTTGACAGAATAAAAGAAGAGCTTTGACTGTCCTTTGAGAAATCCGGAGAATGACTAATTCTGAACGTTGACTTCTGAAACCAAAGTCTTTTCTTGTAAAGTCACTATTGGAAGTGAGTGGTAAAGGGTGAGAGGTGGGGTACAACCTGGATGGGTGACTGGTTTATCACAGGGAGACAGACAACCATTGATGCTCACATTCACACCTACAGACAATTTAGAATCACCAGTCAACTTAACCTCCATCTGTGTCTTTGGACTGTGGGGGGGGAGCTGTGTCCCCCACAGACACAGGGAGAACATGCAGACTACACATGAAACACACTAGTGCTCCAACTCTTTGAAATGGCATGTAAGCTACATTTAGGCTAATACTCAAGCACCTTTTATTGGTATAGCTGACCAGACTGTTGCTTCAGCACCTCTAATTGCTGGAAGTAACTGCACTAATTGGGGCAGATGAGGATTTTTTTACGTTTTCTACACTTCCTGTAAAGTTAATTGTTGTTCAGAACAGAATCCACAGATGGGGCTGTTTTAAGCCATTGCAGCATCACTGCTCGAGTGCTAGCAGGGTTTTTGTTGGCTCGAGAAGGGCCTATGGGAGTGACTGCACATGTAACACATACTTAAGGCAAAGGGTCTGTGTAGCCTGGCTTCACAGAAGTCTGTGAATCACCCTGGTTTTGTTTGTTTTGGGTTTTTTGTTGAATAGCTGAAATGTATTTTAAGCTTGAGTAAATTAAACCCAACATACTAACAAGCTGTTAAAAATCACTGGTGATTTCCCACGGCCTGTTTCCCGTGTGCAGGAATAACCAATGCAGTGACAGCGACACGCATCATCTGTTGGTAACAGCATGCTTACTGCCATCTTGTTTTACAGTGTCATGCAGGAGGTGCGGGCGCAGTTCAACCCGGAGGCAATAGTGATGCAGCTGGGTGCCGACACCATGGCGGGCGACCCCATGTGCTCCTTCAACATGACCCCTGTTGGGGTTGGCAAGTGTCTGCAGTATGTCCTGCAGTGGCAGCTACCTACACTTTTGCTGGGCGGAGGTACGCTTCACGCATGTTTATTATTCTGACTGATGTTAGGTTTTGTTCATCGGTGTGAGTGTGTGTGTGTTAGTCTATTTCCATGTGTGAGTGTATATGCACATTTCGTGGGGAGCTGAGCTACTCCAGAAAAAAGAAAAAAATTATTATATACCTTCTTCTTTGTGTGTGTTTGAGTTTTCTTTGAATTTCTGAGTCACTCACTTAAGCACAATTACACACAGAAACACACACTCACACACTGCCCTGTCCCAGACTCCTCAGCCTTTGGCCAGATGATAGCTGCTAATTATACAGCACAATGAAGCCATTTTACTCAACTACAATCCCACCTCTCTTCCTTTCTCTCCCCTCTCGCTCTGTCCTACATACTTTCTCCTCTCTCGGTTTTTGTCAGTCCATCCTCTTCATCTTTGACTCTTTATGTGTGTCTTGTGTATGTGAGACACTTTGTAGCTTTTTCTCCACAGGACGTTGTCATGTTAGGTTGCCTTTTGTTTTTTTGCTGGTGGGCTGCAGAAAGCTGTATAAATGCGAAAGTACAGATGATCTCTCTTGGTGCACGTATTGAGCTGAGCCCCAGGATTAGCTCGCTTAGATTGAGAAAACAGACTGTATACAAACGCTGGTCATAGCCACTGTACCATCATCCAATGCTTTCTGAAATCTGCATTTTGGTTGTTGCCATGTTGGTTGTTTGGATTCATAAGTAATAATAGTCACAAATTGTATGGGTACAACACATGGACACATATAACTGCTAAATAAAAGAATAAAAAGGTCTCCTGTACATGTGCCTTCTTGAGCAGGGAGACCTTGCAGGTGCTGCAAGATTTCAGTCTATTACAGCACAGTGTGGTACCACTGCTGGTGACTGTGGTCCCAACTGCCTTCAGATCTTTAACCAGCTCCTCCCGTGTAGTTTTGGGCTGATCCACCACCTTTTTGATCCTCACCCATGAGGCAAGATCTTGTATTGAGGTCCAGGCTAAGGGCAACTGATGGTCATTTTATATTTCTTCCATTTCCATGACTAATCGCACCAACAGTTGTCACCTTCTTACCAAGCTTCTTGCTGATGGTCTTGTAGCCCACTGGAGCCTAGTGCAGGTCTAAAATCTCGTCCCTGAGGTCCTTTGCCAGCTCTTTGGTCATTGCTCATGGTGGTGGAGAGATGTGCTGTGTACACATAATGAGTTGAGAGTATCTGTGATTAAATATAATCTGTGTGCCTCCTGTTTTCTCTCATTTGATGACAAAGATGGCTCAGAGTATCCAAACGGAAGGTTTGAACCGCAGGTGGGCGGGGCTTCTCTACCCGAGATACCCATATTAGAGAGATCCGCTCTCACTGACTTGTACATACACTCATCTTCTTATTGGACACCTTAATTGAACCAGTATGTGTATAATAGGTCCTATTTTGCTACCAACAAATATTAAACTGGACCAGAGCCACCATTGCATGATTTAATTGATTTATATATATATGTTTATGTTTTCATGAGTTTTCCTAATTTCATATTCTTATTAAATTCTAAATCTTTTGGGACTCAAACACTTCTTCATGTGGGCTACAAATTGAACCATAAAGATTATGTCATTGGTTTAATGGTCCTCTCACTAGCCCTCTTCCTTCTCTCTATTCAGGAGGTTATAACCTGGCTAACACTGCTCGGTGTTGGACCTACCTGACGGCAGAAGTGCTGGGAAAGACTCTGTCCTCTGAAATACCTGATCATGAGGTACACACACACCTTTCTCTGCCTTTTACAGCCACTGTCACACACATTTACATATTCCCACATGAACACAAATGTGCCCCTTCATTGTACCATTGCACGAAAATCTCTCTCTCTCTCTCATGCACACACACACACTCATACATGAAAGTACAAACACACACCCTTGTGTCCTCTGTGTGCTGAGTCACTCCGTCTAATCAAAGATGGCTGCCTGATCTCAATAAAGGGGTTTGTGTACAGGTGAGTGGAACAGGTAGCGCTGCTGGTAATTTACCTCTGCCTGCTGTGATGAACACTGGTTCCTCTCACTCTCTTCTTTTAAACATTGTTATTAGAGGAAAGGCAGAGATCATATAAACAGCCAAGAAGGACCTGACTGATGAAGTTAAACTGGAACTTTAGCTGCCCAGTTAGTTTATAAGCGCGGGCATCAGCAAGCATACCTTCTTAAAATAGCAAGCAAACACGCGGTGGATTTAATTTAGCGAGGAAGGAAAAAGACGATGTTTTTATTTGTAGAGTTGTTTGTAATACACGGGACATGTGACCACTTGATTTTTGTTAAATCAAACAGAGCCATCCTCTCTCCAAACAGAAATCAGCGCGCCCATCTGTCTCTCTCGCTCCTTTACTCTCACACGCACAAAGAGCCTCTTTCTCCAGCAGCTGATTTTTTGGACCTTGTCTTAGTCAGATGTAATGAATAGCTGTGAGCGCCTCAGTGTGTGTGTGTGTGTGTGTGTGTGTGTGTGTGTGTGTGCGTGTCCTGACTGAGATGAAGGTACCTCTTGTTTCTCCTCGTCGGGCGTCCAGTGGGCCCCAAATGGCCTTTGACCTCATTAAGGAGCACTCACTGAAAACAAAGCAACTATCAGTGCGTCCAGCTGCCACAGATGATGAAGACGAGGTGACAAACAGACACACACAGACACGCACACTTTTCTCCCAAAACAACTTGAATTTTATGTTAATATCAACTTTTTTTTCTGATTTATGAACAAACCGATTTTTAAGGTACGCTTCTACCTCTGCAGGACTTTATAGATATGAGTGCGTGTGTGTGCGTGCGTGTGTGTGTGTGTGTGTGTGTGTTTGAGGCTCACTCTGCTCTCGATAAGAGGGGCATTTATCCTCGATGACCAAGCAAAGCTGAAGTTCCAGCGACACGGGGAACAAAAACTACCTTTGTGCCCGTTTGTGTGAGTGCGTGTCGCTCCTCCTGCTCCACTGTAGACAAAACCCCATGAATACACACATTCATTACTGTCAGATACTGCGTTGGCCTGTTTTATAACGGTTCTCATGTGCTTCATTGTATGATAAATGGACACCAGTGTGGAGGAAACGTCTGCCAATCGAATGAGGAAACTGGTGAGAGTGACTCAAAATGGGTCCAAACTTGCGCAAACAGCAACTTCAAACACTCCGTTTGTTTTATCTGCTCAAATCTCAGTAACATCCATCCAAACATATTTGCTGTGTTTTTAAATATTTGTTTTCAAAGTGTTTATTTTCAGACTTTGGAGGGTTCGGATCTTGGACTGTACAGACCCGATACGAAATAATTAAAAATAGCAGGCTAAAGAACACAAACATCAGTCAGAGTGTTATACTCGCTGATTACCAGACAAAATATTGCACTCCAGATAACACACACAATGCCTCTGCTTGTGTGATACTTATTATATTTCAGTATCTAATAAAAACACACTGGGATTCGAACCACCAGGTTGAAAGTCGTTAACCCTCGCTGTTGCCTCGTATTGTCTGCCTGCGGTGAGCTGATCCTGATTGACCCCCATTGTGCGATAGCAGCGACTCGGAGCTGTGTGTGAACCGAATGGGCAGCGTGTGGGGCGTGCTAAATATAGCCACAGAGGTCAAAGGTTAGCTGGTGTCTCAGATTGGACTAGAACGGCTTGTCTTTATAGCCAACCTTACGTTTGGGGGGGATAGCTGTTCTTACTGTAACAGGAACCTTTTATTTGTGATGGTCAAATGGCAGATGATGTGGTTTACCCTGAAAATAAGCAGCTGTCAGCATAGATTTATTATCTTTTAGGAGGGTGATAATCTATCTAAACAGGTGTCATAAAAAGGGCATCAAACCACAGTAGAAATCCTCTGAATCCTCCGAAAGTAATTTCTGTGATTATTGCCATGTACTCCACATCTTTCGAAATAGAAGAAAAAAAAAGATGCTTATTCTACAAAATGAAGAGCTTCCAAGGCAGCCGCCTTTTTCAAATAACATTTAAAATGCCTTTATTCATATGGGCGTGGCTAACCTGAACTACTCCCAATGCATTTCTTTGGACGAACTATTATCAGGGAGCAAAAAAGGTTTCATGGAAACTGTGGCTCTTCCCTAGAGCTGTTCCACCAATAGGGATTCTCCATTCATTAATTATCTGCCTATAGTGTTAGGGAATCTTGAAAATCTGGAGCACCAGTAAGAGTCCTAAAGAGCATTCAATGATTTAACAAACACAAACAATACCTGGAGAAAAATAGGGGTTCAGAGCTCTTAGTCTTTGAATTCAGGTGTTTTCAGCTCATCACCGCAGGTGTTAGAGCTCACTGAGCACAAGTGTGGTGCTGTAATAGCAACTAGGCATGGGAATTGATAGGGTTTTAGCGATACTGTTGCCATTAGTGAATCTGCTTATCGATCCGGTTCTTTAGCGATTCTCTTATTGATTCTTGACCCAGTTTTATATGAGGAAACAAGTCCACCTACACAGATTTTCAGTGTCCATACAACTACTTTATTGAGACTGCTGCCTAACACTAGATGTAGCAACAGCCTCTCAGTCAACATCTAAAATTGAAGAAGTGGGAAAATATTTGTATGGCCTTCATTTTCATTCAGGCTTTCTTAGTCAAATAAAACTGTGTTAAGCAGCTGCACAGATGAGCTGCTCGGCTGGGAAACAGTTGTGCAAGTACATGGAGCGTGGCACTCGTGGAAGTGAATCCCTTGTTGCATAGAAAGATGTTTCAGCATGTTACAGCATTACAACCAGCACTGTTATCATCTTTCTCTGCTAGCACCTGAAAGCATCGATAAAGGAATTGATAAGCTTACCACATGCAGTGACCCACAATAGTCACTAAAATAACTTAAAACTGACAAAAGTAATAATAAATATAAATTTACTGAAAGTTAACTAATACTTTTGAATTGTTGTTTAACAGATTATTTAAAGAAACAAATTAATGGAACTGGCCTGTGCAAAAATTATGCTACCTTTAACTTAATATTTTGCTGCGCTACCTTTTGAGGCAATCTCTGTAATCAAGCAATTTCTGTAACTCTCAATGAGACTGCTGCACTTGCCGGCAGGCATTTTGGCCCAGTCCTCATGAGCAAACTGCTCCAGCTGTCTGAGGTTTGGATGGTGCCTTTTCCAGACTGCATGTTTCAGCTGCTTACATAGGTATGAGATAGGATTTAGATTATGGCTCATTGTGGGGGCCCGGGTGTTTTTGGCTGGGCATTTTGGGTCATTGTCCTGTTGGAGACTGGACTTGTTTTTGTTTCTTGAAGACGTTTCACCTCTCAAGGGATGGTTCTTTCAGAGGGATGGCACCTAGCCACTGGCACAGATATGTGGATGACACCTGGGTCAAAATCAAAACCCAAGAAATGGAAGCCTTCACTGACCACATCAACTCAGTGGATAAATACATACGCTTCACCAGGGAGGATACCAGAGATAACAAGTTACCATTCCTGGACTGTGCAGTGCTTATTGAGGAAGATGGAAGCCTCTTTTACTGAAAGCCCACACACATAGACCAGTATCTCCTCTTTGACTCCCACCACCCTCTGGAACACAAACTTGGGGTGATCAGGACCTTACAACACCGGGCGGAAAGCGTTCCCTCTAAGGCAGAAGGGAAACAAAAGGAACACACACGTGTAAAGAAAGCCCTCAAAACACGTGGTTATCCCAACTGGACTTTCATCTAATCAGCCAAGATGCAGAGGAAAGAAGGTCAGACACAAACTCGGGAGAATAAGAAAGACAAGAAGAACAACATTGTCATCCCTTATGTGGCAGGCTTGTCAGAGAAACTCACAAGAGTTTTCTCCAAGCATGACATCGCAGTTTACTTCAAACCAAGCCACACTCTGAGGCAAAAACTGGTTCATCCCAAGGACAAACCCCCCAAACACAAGATCAGCAATGTTGTGTATGCTGTCCAGTGCAGTGAAGAGTGCTCGGACCTCTACATCGGAGAAACCAAACAGCCTCTTCACAAACGAATGGCACAACATAGAA
>VUQK01041690.1:0-16933 GCA_015106715.1 Bujurquina vittata
TTTAGTCATGCGGCTATTCATGAAACCGTGCCAACTTTGCTTTACGGATAAAGGTTGATAAAGGCCGAAGCGAGGACCGGGGATGGGAGCGGTTAGACAGCGGAGGATTATGCTGTCACTTTTTGGGGAAAAAAGGTCATTATGGGGGTTTGAAAATACGCTAGGGGTAAAATACGGGAGTTTCCCGGGCAAAATGGGAGTCTTGAACAGTATGCATTTTAAATAATATTACGCTAAATGTAAAAGCTGATAGTTAAATAAGTGTCATTTCATAATTATATGATTTATAATCCGATTAGTCGACTAATCGTTTCAATAGTCGATGACTAATCGACTATCAAAATAATCGTTAGTTGCAGCCCTAGACAAGACTGTGATGAGACTGTCCTTCATTTTAATCCACCCACAATATCATTTGGACCAAAGCAGACATTAACAAGCTTTTTTTTTTTGATTTGCAAGAAAATGTAGCACAGGTATCACAGAGCTAGCTGGTTTCAGCTGTCTGACTGGCATCACTGAACTATGCTGTTCTGCGATGAGCGTGTCAATTTGCTTTTGGGGGCTTTTCAGGCTTGGTAAGAAAGGCTAATGTTGTGGATATTGTTTCCTAAAATAATCACATTAAAATATATTCAATATTAAAATATCTTCCATTATTTGTTGAAAGATAAATAAGGATTTTTTCAATCTAAAATATCTACAGAGAAGGTTAAGTGGATGCTCATCAATGTAAAGCCCTCTGACTTGGAAAGGAGAGGCAGCGCTGCACGGTGTAGCTGCAGCGAGGATCAGATAGCGACTGCCAGGCGCTCATTGCCACTGTCACGTCTCACACACATTTCCAGATGGTGGCTTAACATCGGCCCAATAACTAGGAACCCAAGTGAGAGAGATGAGCTTCAGGAGAAACACTTGATATCTTATTCATTCTCTGTTGTTCTCCTGGGAAGTGCAATTGTGCGAGGTTGCACTCAAACATTTCTACTGTAGCAGTGCGCTGAGAATCATCTCAGTAATCACAGCCAGAGATTCACACGTTTCCCGCTGCTGTGGTTTTAATTTAAGCCTCTTCACATGATAGCAGTGTTGTAGATGAAGATGCCTCAGTGTTGAGTCAGTGGTGCTACAGCAAATACAAAATGATATTAATTTTGTAAGTTATGGCCCACATCGGAGGAAATAAAGCAGGTCATTTCTGGGCTCAAAGATGGCCGAGGTCCAGGTTTCAAGACTGGACTTGCAGCCTGAACAGTTGCATGTAACACATGGCCTAAAAATGCAGTTGGTACTGTGTCTGGCTTGGAGCCCAGTGACATGGTGGGGAAAACAGGCAAGTTCAGAGATGAGTTTGTTTAAGCACTTTTTTATGTGTTAATTGTCAGTTTATAGCTACAAACATTTCCTAATATTACCTGTAAAGATGATAATGCTTATTTTTCACATTACCACAGGAAGAGAAGGTGAGCCTGCAGTGAGTATGTATTGTGTTACATTACAGAAATACATACATGTGCCTGTTACTGTGACCATTACTAAATAGACCATACACAGTCACACCGGTTGTGCAATGGAGGCATTGTCCATAAATCACAAATTTCAGCCCTTTTATAACGACAACATCAAAGTCAAAAAGAATTTTTGTCTGTTTGAACACCCACATGGACAACATTATAATGCTAGCATTAGCTTGTGTGTGGGACCTTATTTACAGAACCTAAACCTAATCCTGATCCGACATGGGGCACAGGTGACTGAGAACACTAGAGATTATAATTCTTATACATCTTTTTTTTAATTCAATAATTTGATACATTTTTTAAGCAAAAGAAATATTTAACATTGTGGTTTGTGTTTGAAAATCACTTCAAGATGTCTCCTTCCTGTGTGACCTCAGAAGTCCCCTTTTTCCCGCTGAGCTGGAGGAAGGTTTAGATAGATACCCCTGAATGGTCCACTCTCCTTAGCTGAGGAGTGCACCACAAACCTGAGAAGAATACAAATTCCTTCTTGTACATTGTGTGCGTGTGTGTGCGTGTGTGTGTGTGTGTGCATGTACTCAAGCACGATGTGTTCTCGGACCCAAATCTAAACTCGGAACTAACATTAGGCTCAAGAGCTGAGCTACTCATTTAAGCTAAATAATGAGTGCAAGATGATGAGTAAAATTTCTGTGGAAAAGTCCCTTATTTTCTCCGATTTTGGATGGATCATTGAGGCTTTATTATAAATCTTCTAATCCTTGTTGGTGCACAAATTTATTGTATTACATGGCCGAGTGGGACTCCAGGTTCTGTGGCTGGACGAGCTCTGGATGTGCTTACGTGGGCAGCCTGTGAGGGGTGTTCCTAGCTTTTGTTTTCAGTCATCAACACGTTGCGACAAAGCACAGCAAAGCTAATGGTGCTAGCTAGCGTTTGCCTTTTTACAACGCCGGCTGTGGCTCGGCATTAGAGCCATCAGACCAGTTTCCGTCGTCGCCACAGCATTCAGTAGCTTGTTGCTACCTGGTTCTGTGTGCTGCTTGGTGGTGGTGGTGGGGGGTGGGGGGTGCACCAGATGAATTGACAGCTATGTGCTGCAGAAAAACCCTGATAGATGCAATTAGATGCATCGTTGGCTGCTGCCATTCATTGCAGTGATGTGTCAACAAGATCAATGAGCCAGCGTCAGCTAATGTGACAGGAGGTCTATACACAATTAAAATAATCACAGCTCACTGAATATCCAACTGATTTTTGAGTAGTGTGGTTTGTTACAAATGGCAAAGGTACCTCAAACACAGAATACAGAACTCCGTTCCAAAACACTTTAATATTGTATATATTACATTTATATAAAGCCGACAGACAACCCGTCTGCCAGCTAGCGGCAGTAATCGTTGTTCTGTTCTGAGATCTGCTGCAACTTGAACTCGTCCCACTGCCACAAGGTTCCTCCAAAGTACAGGCCAATATGCCACATTTAGAACCGTGCATAAATGGCTAAAAACATTACCAACCTATCCTACAGTTTCCTTTTTGATGATGATGGTTTGACACCAGCGGCTTTGTCAATGTGAGAACATTGTTCTAAAAGCTGTGTTACAGTTATTTAACACTATTTAACACAATAAGGATAGCAGCACCCTCTCTTCAGGGGCTTATCAATTGTGGGACTGGACCAATCTGTTACTGATAGCAATGTGTTGCTATGATTTTTTTTATGGTTAATTGTTGTAACGTGTTTTCAAGCAGAAATAAAAGGGGTTGTATTACAAACAGCTTCAGCCTAAACTGAATGCTTTGTGAATAAATTGGGCAACTTATAAATGAGTAACTTATTCTAGCTGTAATCTATTGTCCCTTCGCCTTTAAGAATATTACTAGTTCCTCACATCAGATTTTAATCTACTTTGGTGCTGATAAGCCTAAAGCTTAATGACAGCACAGGCTTGGATACCGCGGCCATTTGCTGTTTGTTAACTGCAAATATCTGTCTTTATGAGTTGACAAGAGCTGCCTGAATGCGCCGCTGAGACTTAGAGAGCAGTAGGTTTTGGGGTGCAGCTACATGATTGACACGTCTCCTATTACAGGACGTCACGGTGGTTGCAGATTGCTTGTACTGTCTCAGCTCCAACCAGGCTTTTTTTTCTCCCCCTTTGACCTAATTTGAATTTTTTGAATCTAATAAGTGACAGCGAAGGAGAGGAGGGACAAATCAAAGCTCTGGAACATCCATCACTGACCCAACATGCTTGTTTTTCGACAGTTAGGGTCAGGAACCTCGCAGCGGGTTAAGATTAGGATGCATGTGATGATCCTCTGCCCTATTCCATGAGCCCAGTTTTAGTGAAAAGATCTTTGGCTTCAGTGAACTCATTAACTTTGAGTGCTGCGCATGTGCTTGCCTCCATATGACTCCCACTGTAGGCTAATCCTGACTGACTGACTGTCACAGTTGAAGTTGTTGCCTCTGGCCATGTCTGTTCGGCTCCATCAATCTGATTTGTGACAGCTGCCGGCTAATCTGCGTGTGTTCACCCGCGAGGGTTGGGGTCACAAATTCTCCCAATCTGAGGATGATAGCTGAGCTGAAACACTGTTAACCCTCCATGTGCTCACTCAGCTTGAGCCTCCCTCTGGAGAAGAGGCCATATTGAAGAGTAATTATATTTTACTTGGTATAACTTTCCATTCCCCTGCATGTGAGGATTAGCACTAGCTCTGTAAATTAGATAGGCTTCCACCACCATCACTTGCAGCAACCTCAGCGCCCTCAAGAGGTAATTTTGGATGATGTGGTCTTGAGGACCTTTAGAGATGAGTCCTCTCAGCCATCATGGTCAGCATGAGGCCGCAAGTGTTGGCAGAGTGGCGGGATAGCATAGCATAGCATCGTTATATACTTTGAGTGGTCTAATCACATCTTTAATTAACCCTTCACTAATCGGCCCTGAAGGAAACCTAATGGATTCAATATTGCTGAGGTATTAAAATGCAAATGGAGATGAGATGCCAGCCTGGTGGGCCTCCGTTGTGAAGCATGCCATGATAATAGTGTTGGATGTGATGTCGCATCCATCATGTTGAAGGCTGTGGAGCTCCCCCATATGCCCCCAAGTTCAGCGTTTTTGGTGTGTCCAGGCAGGAAATGGGCCCTGACGGTGCACTGTAAGAAATGATTGAGGAAGGTGATTCTAGGAAATGAGACATAAGAAGGTAATGGAACTGATATAACTGTGAATCAGCCTGATGGTTATGTTGGGGGTTTTGTGGGTTAGGCAGGCAGTCGTGCAGATCGCTCATTACCCTTGCAGATTTTAGGTAAAGTAAGACTAAATGTCTAAAGCCCTGCTGGTCTTCGGAGGGTGCAGCGTTCATTAGAGCCAACAAAAGCAATGTGTGGCAATTTTTCTAACCGTTAAGCTTTGGGTGGGATAGAAATGCAAATGCCGTCCAGCCATTGTGCCCCAGAAGTCTGTCTTCATTAGAGGACCAGCATGAGTCCTTTGTTTAGAAGATCTTCCGGCCCCAAATCAAGTCTCCGTCCCATGATACGTTCCAAAAAGCTATTGTTATACAGCGCGCACATCTTTTTCATCACTGACGGGGGACAAATTACCTTAATGTGGTTCCTGGCATTGGGAGGAAAATGATAGTTGGTTATAGTAGCTGGTAGCTAGTCTCAGGCAGGCAGACAGCCTGTAATGCTGGATCTATACAGTCGTGGCCAAAGTTGCACCAGTGCCATGTCTCTGTATCATAGAGGCAAATAATGTTAGTACAGCTGAAACAGCAATGTGCATGAAAAGCAAACTTCGTACCACTGCCTAAATATTTGGCCTTTGTGGTTTTCATGTGCAAGAGGGCAGATTCACATGCTAGGCCGGCTGACAGGCAGCAGAGTAACCACCAGATTTCACCTTTCATATCCATGGAAGTCCTAAATTCCATCTGAACAGCGTTTAAAGGGAAAAAATGATATCAGGTCCTCGGGGAAAATTTTTCTCACTTTGGAAGCAATGCCATCCACATCAATATGTCAGTGTGACCGGAGGCACACATGCGAGGCAACTGGCTCAAGTGATGCAAAGTCTGTTAAACTGATGTAATCCTCAGACCTTGTTCAGTGTAACAGGCACTACAGTATAAAGCTGAGCTGCAATGCTCAAATTGTGAATGCATGCTTTCATTGAGCATGGCCTATAGTAGCACAGCGTAGTCCATGCCAAAAAAGCATTCACGGAGCTAATTGTGTTAGTTATACATTTAGGTAAATTGTATCAATTATAAGGGATTTCAATTAATTTCTTTCACAATGCTTGTTAGATTTGTGGGAGACGCCAACTGAAGAGTGTTTTCCCATAATTTCACGATTGGAATTTTAATCCCAGACAGCCTTGTCCATGTGGACAGGAGGCGCTGGCCGGTAAAGAGCTGACCGGACAAGGAGGGAGGGAAAGGGCATGACACGCACCAAGGCCCTGGATGGATTACTTGGTATTTTGTAAATGTGTGGTCAGTATGGTAAAGTTATTGTTTATAGAGGTCATTTTCTTTTTGTCTATATTTTTTTTACTTGCATTTTTCCTCAGTGACCGGGGGATCGCTGAATTCATAAAAGATCACCCTACCAACAGCACTTTAAAATGATCTTTTAACCTCCTCAGAGCCTGGGGACTTTACATTTTGGCTTTGCTGCACCTTCCACTTCACTCTGCTCAGTAGTGTTATTCTTTGTTAAGCCATGTTAACTTTGTTGTGTTATGCCATACAATAAGTCCATCACTCCGTCCGAGGACATTTTTACTAAAGTATTTAACGACCATGGAACAAAATACAACTTCCTGTTCATACAGGAAGCTTCGTTTATACACACATCAGGTCCATCTGATCACAAACATCTAGAAGAAATGAACAAGCACCGCAAACCGGAGTTCAAGTCTCAGGAGGGGCTATAATGAATAAATGACTGTACAGTATAACATGTTAAAAAGTAAACTGTTGTGTTACAGCATCATCTGGCAGACAGATATTCTATCATAGACATGTGATGGCATGTGGTGTGGAGTTCCAGCATCATCATCATCATCCTCAGTGGGTGTCTCATACAGTAGCGTGCAAAGCTTTGGGCACTCCTGATAATTTTCATGATTTTTCTTTATAAACCATTGGTTTTTGGGATCAGCAATTTCACTTAAATATGTCATATAGCAGACGAAGATATTTGAGAAGTGAAGTGAAGTTTATAGGATTTACAGAAAGTGTGCAATAATTATTTAAACAAAATTAGGCAGGTGCATAAGTTTGGGCACCCTTGTTGTTTTATTGATTTGAATACCTTTAGCGCTAATTATTGGAGCTTCATCTTGGAATAAGGTGACGTGGACTGAAACTAAAATTGAGTTATTTGGACTTAACAAGGGGAAGCTGAAACTGCGCTGGGGCTAGATTCTTCAAGAAGAAAATGGCCCTAAACACTGCTCAAAATCTAGTAAGGCGTTCATGCAGAGGAACAAGCCCAACGTTCTGGAATGGCCATCTCAGTCCCCAGACCTGAATATGATTGAAAATCTGTGGTGTGATTTAAAGCGGGCTGTCCATGCTCGGAAACCATCAAACCTGACTGACCGGAAATGTTTTGTAAAGAAGAATGGTCCAAAATACCTTCAACCAGAATCCGGACTCTCATTGGAAGCTGTAGGAAGCGTTTAGAGCAGAGGTCTCAAACTCCAGGCCTGTCCTGCAGGCTTTAGATGAGTCTCTGCTTCAACACGCCCGAGTCAAACATAGAAGTCATTAGCAGGACTCTGGAGAACTCGTCAGCATACTGAGGAGGTGATGCATTGCTTTCAAAGTTTTCTGAGTGTAATGAGAAATAAAAATTCCAATGACATTCACATATACACAGAATAATGGATCACATTTAATCACCGTTTCATGTCCGTCCTCGTCACGCAGCTATTCCATCTCTGACCTTCTCAGCTGCATTCACCAAATAACGATGAGAAATAATGAAATTTCCATGGCAGTCCAAAAGGTAATGACTAAAATTTAGGCCTTGCAGCCTTAAATACAACAAACCTGAAACGTTCAACACAAGTGCAGAACGTCAGAAAAAAATTAACTAGCGTCCAGATTATTGGACAGCTTCACACACCCAGCACAAGTCCACCTTTCTTCGTGTCTTTCCTTCACTGCTCGTCTCGCACAGGGCCAAACGAATTGATGTCAGCCTGAAATGTCAAGCTAAATATTACCCTTAATAAATGGCCACATGTGTGGGAGAATAAAGGAGAAATAAAATCATGCTTTCTGACCTTTGGAAAAACAAATATCAGCTCATCTCTATGACAGATTATTGTGCTTTCCTTGTCTAAATTTGGATGCTGCTTTCACCATAGCTGGTAGAGGAAGGGGTCATGGTTTGGTCACGGTGTGTGAGTGTGTGTCTGTGCATCTTTGTGAAGGCTTGTTGTAGCAGTTCAACCCCATCCATAGTCCAAGAAGGCCCTTAGAGGGACCGTGACATTTTTAGCCAGAAAGTGAATGCAGTCATGGGAATGCTGTATCTTGGTTACCGGAGTGCAGGCTGGCTTAGACTCGTTCATCACTTGCTGATGAATTGGGCCAATACTGGCCTTTCTATTAAAGGTCACATGTTTACGTTGAGTGTTTCTGATTATAGTGATCGGGCTTGAAAGTACTTAATCTGATTGTAATGAGATATCAGATGCACTCTAACCCAAATGAGTTGAGTTTACTAGAAAATCGTGAGGAAACCCGTTGCCTTAAACCATTCTAGTTTTTACACAAAGACCAAACTAAAAATGTTTAGTAGTCTTTAATAAAATTGATTAGGTCATATAAATTCCTTCCTATTTATGTGAGCTAATCAATTTTAGTAAATGCTACTAAACATGTTTGATACATTGTACTAATGTTCCAAGTTAACACAACTAACCATGTCGGATAAAATTACTATTTTAAGCTAAATTTACATATAAAGCAAATAAACACTTAAAGCTATTTGTATTTTGTTAAATGGACTAGTTCTCATATGGCGCTCTTCTACTCTGACTGAGCACTCGTACAACACGTTTACCCAATCACACTAAGATACGTGCTTTTATTGTCTAACATTCACACACATTCATACTCGAACGCTTGCGTCGGAGAGCCAGGAATCACACCACCGACCTTGCGATTGGTAGGTGACCTGCTTTGCCTCCCGAGCTACAGCCACCAGGAGGTGTGTTGTTGTTAATATAAGTAATTACCAGATTACCTGTCTAGAGCCATTGCTGGAGTTTACTTCAAAAACACAGTATGTTTAGTAATATCTGCTTAACAAGTTCATTACACTCGATATTTTAGTAGAAAAGTACAGTTAACTAATTTTATTTAGTAATGGGACAACATTTCACCAAACATGAAAGAATAAGTAATGATTGCTAAAAAGTTTAATTACAATAATATCTGGGTTAAGAGTGTGGTACTAAGTAGACTTAAGGGCTTTATTTTGGTAAATGGTGCTTATATAACACTTTTCTACTCGATCTGAACAGGCAAAGCACCCTTTACTGCAAGCCTCATTCACACAATCATACAAATAATGACCGCGCACCAATTTAGCTCAGTGCCGCGAGGCTAAATGCAGTGGCTCGGGTTCGACTTTGACCTGCTCTGCGTGTCCTTCCCCGGATTTCCTGTCTATGCTTCTCTATCCCATCAAAGAAAAGGTGAAAATGACCAAATGTTTTAATCAAATTATATATGAAGACAGTTACAATGTAATTCACTTGTTTTTTAAGACAACACGGCACATTTGAGGAGTCTCAGTGCAGCTTTGTAGAAGCTGATGTTTCATTGAGTCAGGAAGTCTGTGCCGTTTTCATGATAAACCACTTAACATTCATCTTTTTACTCACATACTGCTGCTGCTGCACTTGTGCTGAGGTATTTATATACGAAAATAATTTATGCTGTTTGAAGTATGAGACTGCGCACTTTGAAACAATGTCCCTTTCAAAGTGCATTTTCACTTGCATATTAAATTTTGCGTCTGTGTTAATGGATAAATAAGAATGAGAGTGTTTTTAAATCAGTGGCATAATGACACCCGTCCAAACCATATGTGAAACTCATGGGTTTGTGCGCACACCTGAACATCCACCCAGGAAACCTCCTTGCACGGATGTTGGGCTAATTTTCTGTTGCAGTCCAGTACAGGCAGCAGACCAAACAGCAGCAGAGGCCCTCTGACCTGCCACTGGCTTCAGTCAGCATCCTCTGTATATCTGACTATACCTTTGTTAAGCTAAAATCGACATTGTAACACCATCAGTTACATTTCGTTCCTCATCACTACAGTGCAGAAAAGATTGTTTCCGTCTGCAGTAATTAATATTTGGCTATCCGTTCTGGGACCTCCCTGCTGTTACCTCCATAAACCTTTGCCTGATGTAATGCATAAGGCAGGCAGAGAGCACCTTTCCACATATGTGGAAATCCAAAGGCAGAGAGAATCCCAGCAGGATCTCTGTACAGAATAGAGCAGGCATCAGTGAAAACATGTACTGTATAACACTGGTTCAGACTACAGAACATACAAAAAAATATACATAAAAGATAGCTGCAGATTTCACGTATAAAAATTGAGCCAATCCAGAATTGCCCTAAACCTACATTCTTTTAAATTGCCAGCAGGGGGCAAGGCCCACTGATAACAAGAATAATCTGGTTGGGAGCACAACCCTTTAAACCCTTGGTCTTCGACCTCAGTAAGCTTCCCTGACAAGTTTGCATCCTCAGTCACTGGTTTCAAGTCTTATCCAACACAGCATGATGTTCCTTTGTAAACTATAGTACCCATTAGACTCAAAAATACAGTACACCTTACTATACTTTGATGACAGCTGGAGCTGGGGTGGAGCTGGTATGCAAAGCGGCTTGCAGATGTGCAGCAACTGTGGGCAGGCTAAAGCAGTCTCAGCGTATCAGCTGAGCCATCAGCTAATGCAGCTCATCTGCCAGATCGCCACTAAGCTTGACTTTGTAGATTTAACTAGATTTGATTGCATAAAATGGTCTTATCAAGAGAGCCCTGCCAGGATGTGCTACATGTATGGTGCACTACTCAGTCAAACCCTGTAGGGTTTATTTTATGTACAGGTCCATCTCTGGGAACCTTTAACCTTTATGGATTTGTGTTATTAATAGCTCATACCAATGAAAACGCATGCTCTTCTTTTAACAGTGTCTTGCAGATTCTTCCAGACTGCTGTAAGCAATACCCTGATACTCTAAATGGAAAACTGAAAAACGAGGATTATGGGAGTGTAAAAATCCAGTGAAACGAGGGAGTTTTTCATGCACATTTAGATGTGCGTGTCAGTGAGGAGTTGTGAAAGCGGGGAGGTGCTGAGTAGCAGTACAGAGCTGGAGGCACTCAGCTCTCATGTTGATACTGGTGATTAAATGGTGTGTAGCAGCTGGTGCCTATATTAAAGCATCTAATCACCCTTGAATGATGGCGGCGGCATGCGCTGTCTCCTCATTCAAATCTCATTTAAATCAAAGCAACAAGCATAAACAGAGATGATATGTGTTGCTGTCCCCAGACCGCTGTACTCCTGAAATGTGCAGAACACACAACAGAAAACTGTCAGTCTGAATATTTAATCGCCTCTGCAACATGTGCTGACAGGACGGCAGAGTGCTGAATAAATGGACTGCTAATTAGGCTGCAAGTTAAATTTAACTTGATGTATGTGTTTGGTTTCATAAACTGTGGATTAGAAAGGTACAGTTATCATACTCGGCTAAATAAATCACGGCAGAAGTACTATTGAGCCGTAATTAGCATCCGCCAATTCATGTCTAGACTCTAGTTAGACTGTGGCACTTAAAGGCTGATCCAAATAGTTCTTTAACATGTTCTAAAGCCCTAAAGTTCAATCAGCAGATGAACTTTTAGGTCTTCCTTCAGAACAGCCAGCCATGGGGCTCTTTAACTGTTTCTGTCATTTATTTGCTTTGGATTTTTTTGGTCTATTTAGGAGTGTTTATGGGAATTTATGACCATTCTTCCAGAAGCCCATTTGTGAGGTCAGACACGGATGTTGGAGAGAAGGCCTGGCTCACAGTCTCTGCTCCAATTCATCCCAAAGCTGAGGTCTGGACTCAGTCAAGTTCTTCCACACCAACCTTCTCCATCCATGTCTTCATGGAGCTGCTTTGTGCACTGGTGTGCAGTCATGTTGGAACAGGAAGGAGCCTTCCCCAAACTGTTCCTACGAAGCTCGGAACATCAAATTATCCAAAGTGTGTTGGTATGCTGAAGCATTAAGAGTTCCTTTCACTGGAACTAAGGGGCCGAGCCCGAATCATCTCATAGCACAACTCATAGATCAGTCTGATTTTCAGGATCTGTCTGAAACTGGCAAATATCAATGGTTCAGACTTTGGAGAAGTAAAACTCCATCCATCAGCATAAACTATCATTTAAACTAGACTCTGAGCAACATGCTGTGTCATGAAAAAGACTGATGCAGAGTGGGTATAAACAGAGTGGAAAAAACAGTGCATCATGGGAACCCCCCAGCAGCCTGGGCTTATTTAGCATAACTAAGGGAGGGTTCAGGGTCACCTGATCCAGCCCTAACGACTGTATAAGTTTGATCATAAAGTAAAGTTTTAAGCCTAATCTTTAAAATAGAGAGGGTGTCTGTCTCCTGAATCCAAACTGGGAGCTGGTTCCACAGAAAGCTGAAGGCTCTGCCTCCCATTCTACTCTGAAGTATCCTAGGAACAGCAAGTAATCCAGCAGTCTGAGAGCGAACTGCTCTACTGGGGTGATACGGTACTGATGGTGCCTGATTATTCAAAGCCTTGTACGTGAGGAGAAGGATTTTAAATTCTGTTCTGGATTTAACAGGGAGTCTGTGAAGACTTCCATGATGGGATGGAATCTTCCCTCAGGGAAGCTCCCTCGTTGCCCCGTCTTCAGCGATTCTTGTCTTGAACATGGCTGAGATGAGACTGGTGTGATAACGTGTGTGGTTACAAGTGTCAAAAGCCAAAAATCATCAGAATTTTGTGTTTTCAGAGTTTGCATTAAAATGTCATCTTTTCATATTTTGCTCAGAAACAATTAAACCCCAAATGAAATCATAACAGAGGACCTGTGAGGACAAATTAATGTAAGAGATTGGATTTGAAATCAAATTCACTGATGACCTGGCATATTTTGAGGCCAAAATCTAAAATGTGCTGTGTATATATCTCTCTTTATTAGGTTCGAAGGGAAAATAGATTTATGGGAAAACTGATGTAAATTCGAGAAACCGTATTTCCAACATTACCACAGGCTGGGTGTGGAGGCCAACAAACATATTCAGTATCATCATGTCTTTATGATACGTTCACAGAAGTAGCTGTTCACTGTGTTTGAACTATGAAGCATAATGGACGCACCTATTGCTACACTCGTGGTATTCTGTTAAATACTTCTCATACGCTCAATGAAATCAGCTTCTGCACATCACACCCCAGCACAATAAGACCGCAGAAGATTGAGCCGGCCATATGACAATCTTTTTTTTTCTTCCTGCTGCAGAAAGCTAGCAAAGGCTGCTTTGTTGACAGGCTCCCTTGCTGAATCTGGGCTGCCAACAAAGGATGTCTTTCATCCTCAGTGGCTGCGTTGCTATCTGCAGGAGGCTGCAACCTTCCCTTATCTAGCTCCGGATAAAGCGCTTTGTCATTCAACAGTTTACTGCTACCAAAGGCTTCTTCCCTCTCAAATGGAAAGCTGTTTGAGATGCAGTGCAGCACAGAACTGTGCACCATCCCCAGCCAATGGAATCTTAATTCAAACCATTTTTAGTTTCTCAAACAGGAACTGGAAAGGAGAGAATGAATAGTTTTGCAGTAATGCAGTAATTCTAATGCAAGGGTTCACTTTATCATTTTAAATGGTTTCCCAGTTGCTTTCTACTGTGGAGACGAGAGCCGTATCCTGCTGTCCAAACATGTCTGTCATTTCTCAGGAGCGTGCTATTCCAGGAACACTGCTGTTCACTTGGACTTTAGGATGAACTGATTACACTCTGGTGGTCTAATCACTCTAGTGGTAACTTTAGCTTTTAGTATATAACAACACTGCTGAGAGATTCTGAACATGGGAGGAGGTGGGATACAAACCATCCCTGAGGTCCGTGCTATCCCATTGGTCTGGTTGGGAAAGTAATTTTGGAGAAATGGACTCAAACCACGAGTCAAGTTCATAAATCTAAAAACTAAAGAAGACCTTCAGAACCTGCCGGAGAATCTTCATCATCAAAATGATAATGCAGTGATAATTAGCTTGTTTTTGTAGATCTGTGGATACAAACAGTAGCTGCAGCTGTACTCTGGCATCATTTAAAGGCAATAATTTGACAAAAAGGAAGCAAATATACTGAAAAGAGATTCAAAACCACCACAAAGTTTAAAGCAGATAGTACTGGATTGCTGAGGCGGGCAGTATGTTGGGTCATAACAACAAACCTTAAATATGCAATATGCAAATGAACCAGAAAAGACCCAAATAGGAGGTGTTTGTCTCATAATCTGTTGTTGCTCCTAAATCTAATCTTAAGACTGTTTAAGTGAATCTTAACACAATACAAACGTGCTGTATACACATGTGTTTACTGCAGTTTTAGAAGATACTGCAGTCACATCCACTAAATGCTGTTGAGGCTCTTGCTTCGATCAGCTTGTTTCTAATAAACTGACGTGAGGGAGCGTCTGTATGTTTGACTCAACCTTTATCTGGTCTTAAAGAATGAAAGCTGGCCCCTTTTTCCACCGTCCGATCTTTAGAAATCATACTGAGCTGTTGGGAGTGATGTTATCTCTGATGTATTTACCCATACTCCCTCCCAAATGCTGAGAACAGAGATGCTCAGTGGAATACAGGATTCCTACCCTGGTTAGTCACATTATTATCAGCTTATACTGAATAGATGACGCTGTGTGTCCTACACGCTGTACTGCTGTGACCACTATTAATGGTAATAGCAGTACTGTTAGAACTCTTTGTGACGGCCACCCTTCAACTGTAAGAACTTCTGAAATGCAGTGGTACTCACTACTACACATACAGATGTAAAAAGGGACATATCTGAATCTCAGATCAGATATGAGAGAGGGCGTGTGGCATTCTGCTGACCTGTTATTGTGGCAGAGGTCAAAGTGGGAATTGGCCGCTGCGCAGTATACAGCTGGTATAAAAGGTAAAATTTGGGGACTTAATGTAATCACATGTAATGCAACCATCACAGCTTCTCTGCATCAGCCCAACAGAATGCATCACTGTAAACTTGACCCCAGTACTGCAACCTAACCAGCTAGATGCTGAAGCACTGTGAAGTACTCTGATGCAACTGAGTGTCAATGTGTGTGAATGGGTGAATGAGGCATGTTGTATAAGGCGCTTTGAGTGCTCACAAGAACCATTTCATTTACCATTTATTAGTCTAATCTGGCAATCAGATTTATTACACCGTTCTGGATCATTCTGGGGCACTTTAACCCCTGGTTATGGGTCTGTTACCCTTATATGAAAGAAACCTTCACAAATCACTAACAGGTTGTTCTGAGTAATCACCCTGTATTGAAACATTTGACCAGTTTTCTATTGGTTATCCAAACTTTTCCAGCTTGCATACAGTGCAGACCCTGGCTTAAGGTCAGCACCACCAAAGAGTCATCTGCTTACTTAGTGTTATGTTCATTAGCATATACTGGAAAACAATGATTTCCAAACTAAAACCTTACAAATAAATATACCATTTATTTAATGGCTGTTTATTTGCTCTTCATCTTCTACACAGAATAAATCAATAACAAGTAGCCTGTTACTGACGCCTGTAGGGAAATGCCTCCCTAACTCGCCAGCACTCGACCAACAGGCCCTCAGCCAAAGCGGCTCCATGCTGGTGTGGAGCTTCTCCCAGACTTACCTGCAGCTCAGTGCTAACAAGCTCAGGATGAGCCTCCATTTTGTTATGTGTTGCAGCCAAAGATGGAACCCACACAAAAATATAAACTGCTTTATTTAAAAAAGACAGAAGCTGAAAAGTGAGTAAATCTGTGCTGAACATTTGGATGAGTGACCAAAGCGTCTGTGTCCATCAGGTCAGGAGTCTTTCTCCGTATAGCGGAGAGGAGAGGCAGAGTGGCTCCTTATCAACAATCAGTCCTTGATGACAGCCAGCTGACTGGGCCTCCTCAACACCACCCCAAAGTCTCATGATCTACAAAGACAAACTGAAGAGGGTTATCACGTTCCCCCGGAGTCCAGTACAGACTCTGACCAGCTGATAACGGTCACCAGTCAGTCCTCAAACTGATGAAATGTGTTAGCTAATCCTGAAACCGTGCCAGTCTTGAAGCTGGTAAAGCAAAGAAAAACAGGATTTGTTTCACTCCTTTAGAACGGTAGACTCATTCACACATCACTGACAACACCACTCTCAGAATGGCTTTACAGGCTTTATTTGCATTTGTGCTCTCACGCAGGGTTTGGCTACGAGTTCTTGTGCAGAGCTCTCGAGTGAAAAACGAGATAAACATGGGAAATACGTAACTGTGCAAGAAATAAAAACATAACTTTAAAAAGCTAGTTAAGTGTAATGAGGATGAGAATTTCATACTCAGCACACCTAACAAATACATATTTTAATGGACCAGGTTGAGGGAGATTATTTAGTGCTGGGGTGGGCAAACTTTTTGGCTCTGGGGCCACATTTACTAATTATGATATGATTTGATTTGGGCAGTTCTGCACCAGTCTTCAGCGGGCCGGATTAAAAAGACTAACGGGCCAGGTGTGGCCCATGAGCCGTAGTTTGTCCACTCCTGATTTAGTGAGTCACAAATATTAATGTCATTGGCCTAGTTTATTTTTACTAGAAAATGCTAAAATGAGTTGGAGAAATAATGGACATGACCAAACCTGGGTGGCACACCCAAATAAAGCCTGTGTGAAAAGCAGTGTGCATTATAGTGCAGTGAGGTGATATTGGACTGGAACTAGGGCTGCAACTAACGACTATTTTGATAGTCGATTAGTCATCGACTATTGAAACGATTAGTCGACTAATCGGATTATAAATCATAAATTATGAAATGACACTTATTTAACTATCAGCTTTTACATTTAAGGTTATTTTAAATGCATACCTGTCAAGTCTCCCGTTTTGCCCGGAAAACTTGACAGGTATTTTACCCCTCTGTCCAGCCATCCTCCCGTTTTATTATTTTCACGTAAATTTCCCGTATTTTAATATAATAATTTTAAAAAATTATTCCTGCCGCTCCAAACTGAACTCTGTCAGTAGCCTCGCGAGAACTGCCACCTGCAGTAGCCTGGATGGCAGTTCTCGCGAGGATAGTGC